>JBBIGB010000001.1:18732942-18750522 GCA_037577075.1 Alestopetersius hilgendorfi | reverse complement strand
TCACAAACACTCAGCATATGATTATTATATGATCATTATACCAACTATCATGCAGTATAGAACTAGCTTCATCACAATCACTGTACCTGCGGGAAAAACTAAACACAGATCTGAAATCAGCATGAAAAACACTACAGAACAGATTTTGACTTGTTGACCTGTGTTATCAGAGTCTTTTATTTTGAAAAAACGCTCGTCTCGGTTACGTGATACGGTGCATCAACAATGAAGCCCACAAGCTAATATAAGTAAAAAACTCACGCACTTTGTTTTTAGTTCTTTCACTAAGAAACACAATGTACTTGAAATGTGCTGAACCCTTCCTTGATTTACCCCCAAAAACATACCAAACACCTTCATTTGAATATAATGGCTGTCAATTTGTTAATGGACCCCTTAATTTTTACCTTAAAATTAGATTTAAGGTGTTAATTTAGGAGTTTCTATTAGTTAAGTTGTGAATTTAAAAAAGTAAGAGGAAAATTCAGTAGTTTTACCCCTTTATCTGTGCACTTTTCCCTTCATTTTTCAGGAGGTAAAATTAAAGGGTTTGGTTTTGTGTCTGCTGGTTTGTTTTGGTCCGCTGGTCTAAATCATTGCACACCTTTCCAGACTGATTCAAACTCACTGGCATGTTTTCTGATCTCGTTTCTGATGCTGCTTTACCGATAAAACGGACAAAAGCACAGACGGGCTTCAGAATTCCTCATGGCTGCTGTTCCTCATGAGCTGTGTGATGTAACTCGGAGTGTGTCATGCAGTGACAGAAACTGCATCAGCGAGTGTGTTTCACAACTCCACAGGGTTTTAAGCAGATGTGTGAGGATTTAGGCAAGTTGCTTTGTGCTAATCTGTAGGACATGAGCTTCCACCACTTCTCAGACACTATGGTCTTGTAGAAGAGAACATCAGACCCCAGCCCAGAGAGGTTCATTTTTACCGAGTCCAAGTCAAGTCTCAAGTCTTTGAGTGGCAATGTTTACAAACGGTGACTCTAAATGTGGGATGTTTGAGCTGTAAATGTTGAACTCTAAATGTTTAGTTGATACACTAATTGACCACGCCCCACAATTCTAATTGGCTGTTATTTAGCAGGGGGCGGGGCTGCGTGCTGTGACATGCCTTCACCAACATGGAGGATTTGCCTTAAATTATAGTAAATCTAAATGTTACAAATGAAAAATGTGTCTCTCACTCTAAATGTGAAACTCCCCAGTTAGATGAGGCTCAGTGACCCCTTTCCAACGACCCCACGAAAACCGTTATTAGCTGAAAACCATTCACCTTGGCCAAAAGTAATGGGACACTGTGTCGAGGTGAACAGTTTTTGGGTCGTTGGAAAGAACGTGAGATATAAATAAATATTTCCATGAAATTAACATGGTTTACGAGTCAAGTCTCGAGTCATCGAGGGAAGTTTAAAGTCAAGTCTCAAGTCTTTCTTTGTGCGACTTAAATGCCACTCGAGTCCGAGTCTCAGACTTAAGTCCCCATCTCTGCCCCAGCCATCAAATATATTTAAATCAACGATACTGATCTCTCAGATGTAAGACAAGCAACACCTTTTTAATCCATTTCCTGCTGTAAATGTTTTCCGGCAGCCTTATTCATAATGTATCACTCAGCCCTTATTAGGCCATAGCAGAAGTGCAAATCTAAACTGATTGGAGGAAAGCGTCTTGCCTAGCATCACTGAGCAGGGCTGCATCATTAGATCAGGCACCAAACCGGTAAAAGCCGGCCTTCAGTGAGGCGACCACCTTTCCATGCTGTCATAGGGGGTGGTGCAGTCAGCGGGGGTCCTGGATTACAACCCATTTTTATGCGTGGAGGTTCAAAACTAGGAGTGCCTCACCCCCTCCTTTGTGCTGTGCATGACAAAGGTCCGGCCCAGCTGTGCCGCTTTCCTTGCCGGTGCGCGGGAGAGTGAACCCTTACTAACACGCTTTACATTTACAGGCAAATCTAGAGGAATCTCTTTACACAGCAAGCATGCTTTCATCCGTGGTATGATCTCTGTTAGCACTACGAAACCAAACCCCTTAATTTTGCCCCTTAAATTTACCTTAATTTTGACCTTAAGTTCCAGGGAAATTAAGGGAAAAGTGCACAAATGAAGGGGAACCTACTAAATTTCCCTCTTACTTTTTCAAATTTGCCCCTATAATAGAACCTACAACATGTAAGATGAAGGGGTGTCACACTCAGGCCTTATGTCTAATTTTAAGGTAAAATTAAGGGATCGGTTCATAAATTAATGGCAGCTAAACTCAAATGAAGGGGTTTGGTTCATTTTCAGAGGTAAATTAAGGCAGGATTCTGCACATTTTAAGTACATTGTGTGTCGTAGTGTAGTGTGGAGGCACTGAAGAGGTCTGTTCATATGGTGCTGTCCTCCCCAGGACAAAGGGATGGAGGTAGTGGTGGTGAGAGGGGGGTAAGGAAGAATGACAGAGGGAGGGGAGAATGATTGAATATCCAGCTGTTCCAATGCTGAGCGATTGGTCAGAGCTGCCCAGGACAATAAAAAGTGCCGTCCACTCTTAATGACAATAGGAGCTTTGACATTGTTGACCGCACGGTTCCTTGAGAGTGGGGGGAGGGGCAAACAGACTGGCCTCCCATCTGGCTTAGAAGGCGTGTGTGTGTGTGTGTGTGTGTGTGTGTGTAACAGACGGAGAGCAAGAAAGAGAAAGTGAGCAAAGGAAAGTTAATGCAATCATTCGCAGGGAATTCCAGGACAAATGACTGTCAGGCTGCATTTGTTTCTACACTACTGGCAAAAAGTTTTGGGACATTTGTCTGTATTTATCAAAAATACACTCAATATTCTTTACTAACAGATACATATACAGCATTTAATAATCAACACCTGATTATCTTAATTAGCCTGAAAATGTTCATCAGTACTAACCTCCTGATATAATTCTAATGATAGTGTAGATCTCCAGACCAGTGTTAGATATTTAAGGAGCTCTTAAGTGCTGAAACAGTAACGAGTGCATTTAAAGTTAAAGGACAGTCTAGAATGTGACTCTGTATCACCAACAACCAGTTAATAGGAGTCAGACCTGCACTGTTACAGATTCTCTCAGATAGGAAACTGGCTTTATTTCACACATTTTCATTTAGAGTTCAACCAACAACTTTCCAGTTTAATAAAAATCTGCAGTTTGTGAAATAAATGGTTAGGTGGTAAAAGCCTGTGGTGTGTGAAGACACTGGACTGGCAGTGTGTGCACGGTTAAAAGTATAGTGTGTGTGTGTGTGTATCGGTCTCAGAGGTATGATCTCTGACACGGTAGTAAAACAGGACACTCATTATGGGAGCTCTTACATAAAATGAGTGTTCAGGGCTTCACAGATTTCTGATATGTTACATAACTGGGCCAGTTGTGGCATCTTTGTCTCTCTCTGTCAGTAGAGAACAGTTGATAACTGCATCTCCAGGAGACAGCCACCCACCTCTCTCCCTCTCTCTATTTCTCCCTCTCTCCCTCTCTCTTTCTCTCTCTCTCTACCTCTCTCTCTCTCTCCCTCTCTCTCTCTCTTTCTCTCTCTGTCTCTCTCTTTCTCTCTCTCTCCGACTCTCTCTCTCTCTCTCTCTAGCTCTCTGTCTCCGTCTCTCTCTGTCTGTCTCTCTCTCTCTGTCTTCCTCTGTCTGTCTCTCTCTCTCTCTCTCTCTCTCTCTCTTTCTCTCATCACTCTGCACTTTCTGATGAGCTCATCAGGGAATCTGTCCAGCCCCCTTCTGTGCTCAGCATCGCAGGCAAATTTTATTTATGAATTTATATATTTATTTTGGACTATAAAAGGATTGTGAGTGATCATCTACAAGTCTGGCGCACACCAGGGCTGTCAAGGATCTCATGGAATTTTCCTTTCTATAAAAGCTGAAACATATTTCATTGTAACCAAGATGATCATTCTGGCTTCAAACAGTGAGTGCCCACAATCATAACAGTATTCTCCAAGATCTCCATAGTCCAGCGGCCAGTTGTCCATAATACACTTATTAACCCTTTCGCATTATTATTGTTGTTTTCTGCTGAGTCTTTTAAATAGTTGAGCAAGGTCGTTATTGTTTTTTTATATAATCCCTTTGATTATAATGTCAGAAACGTGACATGAGTTAAAAAAAGTCAAAGTTTAGATAGACAGGGTCACTGGACTGTAGCTCTCACTGTAAATTAGCAATAGGCCTCAAAATGACACTACATTACAGGGTATATTATTTATATGGTTCTGTGCACCTGTGAAAATAATACATATTTAAAAACTGTAGAGATAAACAGTATGTTTTTTTCCACTTTAATATTAAAATACTAAATAAATAAAGAATAAATACAAATAACATTAGATAATAAATAGGGATTTTGTATACAGTGCATCAGTGTTCCTTGTGTTACTTGTAGTTTCATCAGAAACCTGGTTCGACTCCATCAGTCCTTCATTAAATTAAATCAGGAGCTGCTGATGGAGTTTCACCATCCAAACAACCGAGGAACTGAGCAGGAACCTGGAACCGAACCTGTGTTCTCCTCACCAGCTCACACAGTATCAGCTACTGCAGGGTGAATCTATTTAAAACATCATTTGCAAACAATGACACTACTGGACTAGACTAGGGAGATTAATAGAAAGTCCTAGAAGAGCCTAATTACCTACATGAAAAAACCTGTTTTACAATATGTCTTTACCTGCCGTGTATTAATAATATGAGACCCGAATTGCATGAAGGGGGTCACCAATTTCAGCTGTTCACACACTTTCACGTGACATGTTGCGGTGAAATCTCTCACACACACACACAGGCAATCACAGGTTACGCCAGGTCAAGGAGTTTTGAGCATTTGTCCGTGTGGAGTGTGGTGTCTGGTCGAGAGTATTGTGGGCGAGTGGGAGGTGATTAGGGTCTATTAAGGGTGCGGTAACTGACTGAGGTGCGGTGTGAGTGGGCTCGTCTGGGTTTGGGGGCAGAGCTGCGACGGCCCCGTCACCGCGGCTCACAGAAACCTGCCCCCCACCCCCCTACCCCCCAGACAAAGCCCTGCTTTGTTTTCCCCGCACACTCGGTCGCCCCATAGACAAGAACCGAAGTGACATCTCCGGAGGCCAGAGGTCCCCCTCTACCCTCGCCATCCCCAGGCTCCTCCGCTGTCCCTCTCACTTCTCTGGGACAGATGGAGAGAGACGAAGGCGTCTCGCATCTCTGCGTGCGCGTCTCCTGTTTTAGACGCCGTGCGGCTGCAGCAAAAATGCCTGCCCCTGCAGTCCTGTCACGTAGGGAGGCCCCATCCTCTCACAGCCAATCAGATTGCAGCAGTGCCGCATCCATCTTGAACTTCACGCTCAGAGATGGAGGAAGAGAGGACGAGGCAGCGGTGGACGTCCTGTGGTTTGCGTGGACTGTTTTAAAGCGACAGTGCCGCAGATCTGGGGCTGATGCCTGAACAGGCCCAGACAAGATGCATGCCAGGCACCACCGATACGATTTTTATTTAACCCTTTAACCTCCAAATTGATTGTTATTTTTATGTACAGCTAAACATAATCGCATTAGATCCATTATGAATCAGTTACATGCGGGTGTGAGTCCACATTTAGGACCTTTCCTGACAATAGCATGGCCATTTTTTCCCCACACCGCAGTAACTCCATGATAAAATATCTCTTGTAATTACAAACACAAGTGTTACCGATTGGCCAACATGCCACTCGAGTATTACAGCTATTAGTGGTGTTTCAGAAACATTCGCTGGGAAAGCCTTAGGCACGGAGTGACAGGTCACACAGCAGCAGCCTTTATGTGGACGTTATTCTTCGAATGCAGAATAATTACATGACCACAAGCTTTGATGAAAATCAAATACTACTATGCTAATCAGGCCATCTGTGTGCCAGCCCTCTTTGGCCTGGGCTCTGATAGGCAATCACAGGATGCGGAGGCCTCGAGCGCTCCTCTCTGATTGCGGATTCACCACGATGACTCTCGCTCGGGGTGCTGCTGCAACCCCTTCTGTTGCATAATGAGGTTGTAAGTGGGAAATAATTTCATGGCCGTATTTCGGTTTCGATAAGAAATGTAGCATTTAGGCTTAGACATTTGGGAGAAGGGAGAAAAGCCCCCCACTTTGTGCCAGAACAATGGTCTGGCAGCATTGTGTTGAGTGGGGGACCACCTTTCTTTAAAGGCAGCGCATAGAGAGTGGTCTCAGAGGGTACATTGAGTGCAAGCTGCGGGTTCCTTTTGGAGTATACCCAGCCTCCCAACACTGGGGACAAAGCTCCCCCTCTGTGCCCCCACAGCGCCCCAAAAGAGTTCCGCAGCTGCCTCCTGCTCCTCCCCCACACCCACCAATTCCTCTAATCCCTCCTGAATGACCCCTAACTCTCCCTCTGTCTCACACTTGCTTTCTCTCTTTCTCTAATACACCCCCCTCCCACACACACCCACCCACCCCCTGTATCACCTCTTGCCCACCAGGCTCTGATGATTCATTTCTGCTTTAGTCCACAAAGCCATCAGCTGTCGGAACGTCCCCTTCAACACGCAGGCTGTTCGCTTTCCTTAATTGCGGCGGATCGGCCACTGCTAATTATCTCTGACCTCACGGCCACGCTGTGCCAGGGTGGCCTGAGCTTGTCTGTGCTTTTTATACACTTGAGAGAAATTACATTTTCCATACTGGACTCATTTTTTAACCAGGAGACTGGTTGCAGCCTTCCTTTGCTTCTGTGGCATTGGATGGAGAGTGGGCTGGAAGGAAGACTTGGTCCGGTCACGTGATAATAGCTTGAGAGAGTTCATGTCCAACAACATTTAATCATATTGTCTCACCGTCTTTCACTGTACCAATGTAAAGGACAAAGCGAGGAGAGCTGTGGCTCGACATATATAATTTATATGAGGCGTATTTAGGTCACTTCAGAGAGCAAAGAGGCTGTATGTGTAAAGCAAATGAGGGGGTCAGAAATCTTTGAACACATTGCATGTCAGAAACGGGTACATTTCCACGTTATAGTCCGCCTATATGATTCTGCCCTTCCAGACACGCGAAACCAGAGACACAAAGGAGATTGCTAATTGCTACTTTGCAGATAGCTAATTGCTATTTTCTCACCCAGCTATCACTAGGTTCATTCAGATGCCCCCCAAAACCGTCCTCTTCAACTAGGGCTCTTCCAGATCTAGAGCAAATGAAGAAAGTGGGGTGGCGAATGCGTGTGAGGACGGGGGACGCGAAGAGAAGCGTCTTTCAGACGCGGACGCTCCTCCTCCCTCCGTAATTACTGCGGTTCTTTCTCTGATCTTCAGGCTGGGGCTACAGAGGGGGTGAAGATAGCTGGCCCACACGTGCATCGCGGCATCACAATCAGCGCTTTCAAGCTCTCATTACCCACGGCTTCACCTCCCTCGCCCACGCAGGGCAGGTGCAGCCTAAAAAGAAGGCATCTCTGAAGCCCTTTTGTCGCTAAACGTTAGCGTCTTCCTCCTGCTGCCCTGGCACCGTCTGGCCTGCTCTGTGTGCTTGGTGCCAAATCTCAGGAAAGAGGAGAAAGGCCAAGTTTCACTCCTGAAAGACTCCTACACTGAGGAAAAGAAAGAAATACCTCTGTTCAGTCACTAATGGGGACGGTCCTCGTCCTGAGAGGAGCGCTGCGACCCCGTGACTTCCTGAGCAGACTAGGATGATGGCGTATGCATTTTGGCAAACGCTGTGGAATAGAACAGCCCCTGACAGACAGAGCTGATGGTGTTCTTTTTTTACAAGAGCTGTAGATTTACCTAGGTCAGCCAGCCTAAGGGAGCTTGATCCGAATGGGAAATCCTGTGTATCTCAGCGGTTTGTTTGTGAGCCTCTTACTTGCCCGGGTGGCGGCCTCTGGATCTTAGGGGCAGGCGAGTGACTGTTCCTCTGCAGCCAAACTCCCACTAGCAGGGAAGCTCTGACAGCTGCATGGTTTACAGTGGGTACCGCCAGTACCACCTTTTGTCTGTGAATTGAGACAGTGTACATGCTGTGTGTGGAAGAAGTAAGTTTTCATGCGTGTAATTGCGCAGGCTCTCGGACCGGGCCTCCTGGCCCCGCTTGGCTCCGCAGCCCCATTGCCTCACTAAAATTCCAGCTGTACAAAATAGAGAACAGATTGTGCATGTATGATGTAAAACGGCAAGCATTTCTCCCATCGCCATGGATAAGGCCACTGGAGGAGGAGATGATTAATGCCGATTTTTTAAAACAGCGCAAACCTCGGCGCCACACGTCCAGCAAACACAACCCAACATCTGCTGGTCTCGGGACCCTCGGAGGGAGCTCTTGGGGGGTGGGGTCTTCAGGACACGCCAGGGGGAGAACGCAGACGTGGACACCGTGGAGATTGGGGGGCTTCTTGCTGATGAAAGAAGAGACTGTAAATGGAAACCTGGCTCTTGAGTTCGAGGTGCTGGAAGGTTGTGATAAAGAGCCAGAGCTCTGAGCTGGCTCTCTCTCCGCCGGCCTGGCTCCCGCTCCCGGCCCCATGACTCACTGGCTGCACGACCAGGCCGAAGCTGGAGAGAACCATCAATAATCAGTGAAAAGCAAGCTTAGGGAACGTGTTAGGGTGGGTGTGGTCCTTCGAGTGTGTATACGTCCTAAATCCAAATATCCGAATCGTGTATTCACAAAAGGCACATGTAGACCGGAGTAGAAAACATTGTTACATGTGAGTTACATCACGTTTTTGCCCCACGTTTTGCGAGGATAAAGTATGAAATGACATTAGCACAAGCAAACTTGCTAGAAATGCCAGTTCCTTGCTTGGGAGGGATTGTTGGGCTCGTGGGGGTCTTCGTAGGGTGTTGTCGGGGGCAAGAGGTTTTTATACCAGCTGATTGAATCTGGCTGTTCTCCAGACAAGCACTGTTTAGACAACTTTGACAGACTGCAGCGAGGGAGGACAGGTGTGTGTTGGGCTCGAAGCACTTGTGTGGAACCCAACACCACCTTGGGGAGATGCACTCAGCGAGTTGAGGACAGTGAGGGAGAAGCAGCGAGACCGGAGACGGAGGGGCTTCACATGGGAGAGGATTATGCTGTAGCCTTCCACCCACTTCTTACTGCAGGGTCTTCTCCCACACAGAGGCAGGAACGCCGAGCCTTGGCCCGTTTGGGAAAAGACTGTTGCGTTTTTTTAAGACTCACATCAGAGGTCAGAGATGCTGACACTCCTGGTCTTTTTTACCACCTCATAATGGAGATTTGGGAGAAGGACAGTGCCTAAAGTTCGTCCTCTTTCCAATTTAACGTCCCGTACATTTCCCTCTGTACAGATTTCCGTTTCTAGTTCCTATAATGAGGTTTTGGCATCCTACCACCTCATGTCCTCTGTTGTGTTCCTCAGTCCTCTCTTATTCTCATCAGAGGAATGACAGAAGCTGCTCAAGATCTCCAGTCCAAGTTCTCAGCATTCTCTTCCATCTGCCTTACAGCCTTTTTTAAAACTTCAAATCCAAATTGAAGACACAGTTTAGATCTTTTCAGCAAACAGTCTGCGTGTAATGAAAAACCATGTTGTTGTGTTTTGGTAAAAAAAAAAAAAAGCCTAAAAATGCCTATTTTTATATTGGAAACCACTGCTCCAAGAACACTTTAATTTCATTTAAAATTCAGTTTAATGCATTACCCTTAAAGAAAATGTAAAGGTAAATACATAATCAGAATCATAAAACTTTTTTGCTTAAAAAACCTACTAATACTAAATAAACTTAGATAACTGGGTTTTGGGGGTGGTTAAACACTAAAATACGAGGACAAAACACGGAGCAGTCATGCTACATGCTGCAGCAGCTTCTTCGTCTTCTTCTTCTTCTTCTTCTTCTTCTTCTTTTTATGGCAGTTGACAACTCTTCAGTGCATTACTGCCACCGCTGGACTAGTAGCGGTAATACAGTTTGGTTCTCAGAAAAAAATGCTTTAGACTGAATCCGTGAATGCTGGTCCGGGCAAAACTGAGGGGTTACTTTAGAAAATTGAACTACATATCTCTTCAGACATGCCTCTGCAACAAGGCAAAACGCTGATGTTCCTGGTTGCAGGCCTAATTACAGGTTAAGAAATAAGTTTATGACTATAAAAAGAATTTTTTAATGAAACTATATACGCTGATCATCTCCTGTACCTAACTGCTCTTTACAAAAACATTATTATTATTATTATTATTATTATTATTATTATTATTAGTGTGAAATCTTTTGATCTGTCTGTGCTTGTGGCTAATTAGCTCTTGGTTTTCCACCCATTGGAAAAAACTGTCACCAGGTTAGAGCTTTTCACCACTAATTGCATGCACATGCAGCTTCTGAGGACGTTTAGGATGACAAATTGTTAAAATGAAGCATTAATTTGAATGCACAATTGTGGAAACTGGTTATAATAATTTAAAGTGCAGTGAGTTTTTATATTAATATTACTAAATATACTAAATAAAACTAAAAAGAATAAATACAAACAACATTCTCCAGTAAACAGTAATGTTGTGTTCAGTATATCAGTGAGTTCTTGGTGAAGTTCAGTATTACTGTAGTTCCATGTTGTACTGTGGAACCGAACCTGTATTCTCCTCACCAGCACACAGTATCAACTACTTAACATAATACATTTTGACAGTTTTACTCCTTTCCTGTCAATTTGTATTTATTCTAATATTAGGTTTGCAGACAGAAAAACTTTTTACACGCTGAGAGAACTGGCTTTAAGCAATCTGTGGCCTGTACAGTAATTTCCATGAGCACCCGTGTATATAAAAAAAAATGCGTTGTTGTGTTTTGGTTAAAAACATGCCTAAAGATGACTATTTTTATACTGTAAACTCTAAATATGCCCACAAATTTTCTCCAAGAACACTTTAATTTCATTTTAAACTCAGTGTAATGCGTTACGCATAAAGAAAATATAAAGGTAAATCAATAATCAGAACTTTATTGCTTTAAAAAACATTAGCATTAACGGTTAGCATTAGCCGCGTGCGAAGACTCGTACATAAAAGAACAAGACAGCTCTCTGTGCTGATGCTTAGTTAAGTCAGGGACGAAGTAGGAAATATTGGATTGTGTGTGTGTGTGTGTGTTTATGTGTGTGAGAGAGAGGGAGAAACACTGTTAGAATTAGCAGTTAGCATCGTGCAAAGACTTGTACACAAAAGAAACATTGAAATAACTCTCTCTACTCTCTCCACTCTCTCTGTGTTTATACAGGGCACAGCTTACTAATGCTAAATAAACTGAGATAACTTGAAAATTTTGGGAGGGGGGGGTTTAAAACACTAAAATAGGAGGACAAAACACAGAGCAGGCACGCTGCAGGCTTCTTCTTCTTCTTTTTATGGTGGTTGACAACTGTTCAGTGTATTGCTGCCACCACTGGGTTGGTGGCGGTAATATAGTTCGGTTCCCAAAATGAAAGGCGAGGATATTTGCAGTTTCCACGTTATTGTGGGGATTTCCGTGTAAAACGATGAGTTTGGTTCTTTAAAAAAGTCAACCACGTAAACTGGGGGATTACTGTATATCCCATTACGGCATAAACAGTTCTTTACTTAACAGTTCTTTTGGGTTACATTTCTGTATTCATTGTATTATTTTTTTTGTATTTTTTTTTTAGAAATTCGTATTTATTTCAGCTTTCGTGTGGCAGCTAAAGGCTTCCTTGCCGTTTTTATGAGGTCAGAGATTTCCATCACCACATGTGACAGTGCAGGAAAGCCATTTCTCAAAGGTTTCTCTTCAGAGGTTTATTGGGTTGGAGGACGGTCACCTGCGGAGGGAACAGAGCTGCGTTTCTGCGGAGTGTGATCTGTGTTAGCAGGGATCTGAGGGCCCTGGAGGAGAAGCCCAGCTGTGGAGGCAGGCGGTGTGAAGAGAGAATCGCAGCATGTTCTTTCCTCTGTCCTGCTCTCTGCATTCATGCACACACACATGCACACAAACACACACACACAAACGCACACAAACACACCCGCACGCACATTTTTCTGTCACTCTGCAGCTCAAAGAAGCTTCTGCATTATTCATGCTGAGGACAGAGGAGGAAGGAGGATAGAGCAGGGGAGGATCTTAATTAGGTCGTCTGAGCGCCCCCACAGGGGACCATGGGATAGTGTGTGTGTGTGTTTGGGGGGAGGGGGGGTGGTGTTTGCGGGGGTGGCTCCTCCTCCTCTGGTCCTCAGCCCTCATGCTAGATTGCTATCAGTCACTGATGGAATCATCTGTGCTAACCAGGAATTCACAGCAGCTCCAGTTACTGCGCAGGCCTTCAGAGAGCGCAAATGGGGTTCGCCATGTCTATAAAACGTGTGTGTGTGTGTGTGTGTGTGTGCATTCTACATTAAGGCATACTATGTCTCACTTAGAGATAAATGTGGGGAGGAAATCGTAGAAATCTAAAGGACGTTTATAGGCTTTAGTTGGACCATGCGGAGACACCAAGCCTGTTTACAGGACAGAACCCAAGTCTCTTGCAGGAGCTGCTTGTATGAAGGTCTTATCTGAGATACATGAAAAATATTTCTGCAGTATTTCATTGGCTGTAAAGTACGGCTCTCTCTAACAAGGAGCAAAAACCGCAGTATCTCTGGCTTTGACACCTCCTCGCCGTCCTCCTGCGGGTCAGAGATAAAGTGCACCGCGGCCGTAAATCTGGCGCTTTGAACGGATCTGCTGGAATCGGTTTTTGATCTTTTTATTAGAGTGCATAACTTAGTGGTGACCACACTGCAAAAGCCAAGAACAGACACGGCCAAACGTTTCCTACACTGTTACACTGAATATTTACTAAAATACACTCAGTATTCTTTACTAACAAACACATTTACAGTATTTTCACCTTTTGAGTTCCTTTATTAACCAGAAAATGTCTAAAAATGCTCTAAAAAAGCCAAGTGATATGACGCGGATCATCAGTGATGCTGAAACAGCATCAAGTGCATTTAAGTCTAGAATTTGACTCTGTTTCATCAGTTAATAGGAGTCAGACCTGCACTGTTACAGATTCTCTCATCTTAGAAAGGAAACTGGCTATACTTCACATAATTATAGTCGTTCACTCAACAACTTTCCAGTTTAATCAGAATAAAAACCTGCAGTTTATGATATAAATGGATAAGCAGTAAATACCTGCAGTTAGACTGGCCTCGAGATGATCTGGGCTCGAGATGATCTGGTAATGTTTTCAGTTTGTTGGGTTTTAGGGTTTGTGAATATTATGCAAGTTCAAGAACAACATCTTAGATATAATTAAGAAAACGACTTCACATGATGCACTAATGGGGGCGAACTCAATGTATAACATCTTTTATTCTGCATAAAAACGAAACGTCCTCTGCAGCGAATTAGTGAAGTAAATACGGTGGAGCCAGTGATGCGAATGATTCCATGAGTCCTGCTTTCTTTCTTCTGTCCCTAGAGAAGGTCCAGTCCATCTCCAAATGGAATCCGTCCTGCTCAGAGCTGAAATCGCAGCCAGGGGCCGCCGCCTCATTTTCTTTTATGGTTTTAAGTCACTTCCCCATCAAGCAATGAGTCAGTGCACATGCCCTTAAACATTGTTCTCCCTTTATTGGGTTCCGAGAGGGAACCGTCCTGAAGTGCCATGTGTCGGCACACACTTCGGTCTGGAGCTCTAAAAGTAGAAAGTCCAGATTGTGAATCTTGTTCTAAATGTGGCACATCCAGATTGGACAGTTTGATGAGGCCACTGGGTCGACTTGAACAGTTGCGAAAATATTTTCTGCAAACACAAGTGGCTAAACTGGCCTGGACCCCCGCCCCCCCCCCCCCACCAGTTCATTTACACTAGGCAGTGTCTCTCACCCCAGTCACACCCCCTTAGTATCTCTAGACACAGACTCTCTCTATCTTTTGCTGTCTCATTTCAGAGGAGTGTGAAGAAAGCAGGGGGAGAGAGAGAGAGTGAGAGAGACAGAGAGAAAGAGAGAGACACAGAGAGAGGGAGGGAGACAGAGAGAGAGAGTGAGAGAGAGAGAGAGAGAGAGAGAGGGAGACAGAGAGTGAGAGAGAGAAAGAGAGAGACAGAGAGAGAGGGAGATAGAGAGGGAGACAGAGAGAGAGAGACAGAGAGAAAGCGAGAGAGAGGGAGAGCGAGATTGTGAGCAGAGCCCAGTCACTGTCCTTCAGCTGTTTACCACCATGGACCCTGTAACCATGGCACCATCCATGCTGGAGCAGGATGGGGGGGTGTTATCGAGGCGGGCTGGGGGAGTGGGGGGTTAAGAGAAACTAAAGGGAAGTTTGGGGGGAGCTGAAGCGAACAAGTGTGACATCACTGGAGAGGAATTCACTCTTACTTCCAAGCCTTTTGTTATTCTTTGGAGACGTTCTTATCCTCCACCCCTCTCCCTCCATCCTTCTCCCTCCACCGCTCTCCCTCCACCCCTCTCCCTCCACCCTTGTTCATTTCTCCTCTCCCTGATCTTCTAGAGCAGCGTCCACATCTGCTCCGTCAGGTCAGCGGCTGAAGGTGTGCCGGAACATTAACCGCGGTTTCAGAAAGCGTAAAGTGCGTGAAAGCGGTTCCAAATTCCCCCCAAAACATAATGACATAAGCACATGCAGCACTCACTCGCTCTCGCATGCTGCCGTTCTGCTTTAAATAACAACACATTACATCATCCGCAGCTGCCCACAATATTTTCAGGGGGTCTGCCAGTTGCCTTGGAGATGAGGAGAAGGCCTGGACGTCCAGCCGGAACACCCCCCCCCACTCTCGAACACCAACACAAGTCCCCACGTCCTCCGGGATCTTCACTTTGGGATATACAGTCAAGCCTGGAATTATTCACACCCCTTGCAAATTTTGACTTAGTTACTTTTATTCAACCAGGACATTTCTGATTGGAAATGACACAGGCTTCTCCCAGAAGAGAATAAGACGATGACCGAGAGGCCTCACTGTGGAGAAAACTATCTCTCAGCTTTTATTTACATTTGAACAGAAAGTGGCATGTCCAGCATTATTGATACTCTTCTCAGTAATCAGTAGAAAAGCCTTTATTGGCTCTTACAGCAATCAAACTCGTCCTATAACTGCTGAGGAGCTTCTGCACGTCTCCACTGGTGTTTTCCCTCAGACTGGGACAGTTTGTAAAAGGTATGAATAATGCTGGACATGCCACTTTTTGTTCAAATGTAAATTAAATCTGAGAAGTAAAAGCTATCTTCTGGGAGACGCCTGTGTCATTTCCAATCAAGAAGAAACTTGCTGGTTGAATAAACATGAATAATTCCAGGCTTGACTGTATATGTAAATGATCTGTTGTCTGATTGGCTGCAAGGCTGAAGCTCTCAGTGTGAACTGGCATTTGTGACGTCATAGAAACAATTAATTTAAAACGGGATATTTTTGCAACTACTTTAGGAAGCAGGAAGCGAGTGGAGTGTTTAGAAACTCCAAATATGTCCTGAATCAAAGTGTTCATAGAACTTAGAGGGACATCTGGTTGTCCATAGAAAAGTTGTGCATTCTGTCTGGAAACTGCAATCAACTGGCCTGTGTTAGGGCGGACAGGAAAATACAAGTCACAGAAGGAAGGGTGATGGCTGTTTTTTATCCTCACCCCCCCTCTTTCATTCCCTCACTCTCTCTGCCTCACTCTCTCCCTGTGTCTCTTGACCCCAAAGTCAGGAAACATCTGTAAACTCGTCCACGGGCAGGGTCGTATGTTCCATTGCTCTCTTAGGGCCTTTTCCGAAGGAGCCAATCAAGAAAGAGCCAAAACACACTCAGATATGCAGCTACAGTACGGAGACGGAGACTCTGGACGAGTCCCACGCGTCGTGTCTTCCAGAACAGATAGATCTTCCCTCAGCCCCTCCAGCTGCTCTCATCCGTTATGCTTCACAAAGCAATGTAATTGGTTATTGAGTTTACTGTGGTTATTTGTATGGGTACAGTTCCCTGTCAATCAATGGATCAATCCGTCTTCCCCGCGTCCTTCACGGCACTGAGATGTGCTGAGATAAGCATTTTCCGAATGGAGGTCATCTTCATCTCCTCAGGGACAGTCTCTAAGGACCCCAGGCTTTGAGTGTATGGTGCACGTGATGGACTGCCAGGATTAGAGTGTGGTGACACATGGGAAATCAGGATATTTGCTTTAATATTTCAATCTAATATTATGCGACACTATTTTGTGTCAACACTTTGACTGGTCTTCATACTTAATGCCATTTATTTTTAAAAAATGACAAAAATTATACTGTTTTCTTCCATGGAACATTGTCACATAAAACATTATAATAAAATATCTGCTATGCTACTTACAGCCACATCTGACATGAATGGAGTTAGTTTAGAATGCACATAAAGGGTCTATGGACAACATATTTCCCTCAGATTTTTGTGAACATTTTGTTTTAGAACATATTTGGAGGTTCAAAACACTCCACTCATATTACAAAAATATCCAGTTTTAGATTCATTGATTTTATGATGTCACAAATTCATTCACACTAAGAGCTTCAGCCTGGGCTGCTTTATAAACGCTGAGCAGCCAATCAGACAACAGATCGTTTACATATATTTTAAAGGCACATTAACGAAGAGCCTGTTTAATTCCAAGGTATAAAATAGAGAGGTTGAAAAATGATTCAGTTTGGTGAATAAAAATGTCATAAGGGAACCTGGACCAGCCTGTACACAGAAAAACATAGTTTAACATTCTGTTAGCCTTTTTCTTTAAGCTAAAACATCAGCTTGTTTGTTAAACGCTCTTGGGACAGAATTTCTTCTCTTCTTTCAATGAGCCTTGAGTGAGAAATCATTTATATCATCTTACACCATACTTTTGTTATTGCTGGCAGCAACTGTGAGTTCTTAGAGTTAGTATGACATCTACAACCTCCCAGTGTACAATACTGTAGCTTCACTGTTCAGCAATCCAGAACTTACCTCATGCTGCTGCGCCACGTTCAGGGAGCAGCGTGAAGAGCTTCCCTTCAAACAAATCACTGTCAAATAGTCCACACAAACAGCACGGAGACCTGCACAACCTGCAAGTCGGTGTTAAAGTACAGTAACAGAACCGGTGCTCTGCATCTGAAAAGGCTCCGCTAGCTAACATGGCTAATGCTAGCACTGCACAGAGTCATCCTGCCGCGGCTTAAACTGTTCCTGGGGCTCAACCATGGCTTAATAAAAGTGCTTCCAGGTCGACTACAGCCTGCCCCGAGTCCCCTTGTGTGAAAACATCCAGAAAAAAATACTTATTGCCACGAAAAAGTAAGAATGGTGGAGGATATTTGCAGTTTCTGTGTTATTGTGGGGATTTCCATGTAAAATTATGATTTTGTTTCTCAAAAAAAATCTGCATGTGACTGAATCCGCGACTCCTGATCCGCGTTAAACTGGAAGATGACTGTATATTAAACGTGTTCAGTAATCTAGAACTTACCACTCTTACCCTAAAACAAATCAATGTGAAATATCTTATATCTTATCTTATCTATATTTGCCCAGTGTATTGTTCATCGTATCGTCTAATTACTGTCGTTGTTTTTAATTGTACTGTACTGAGAGACAC
>JBBIGB010000001.1:18702404-18718195 GCA_037577075.1 Alestopetersius hilgendorfi | reverse complement strand
TAGCTTCATCACAAACACTGTACCTGCAGGAAACACTAAACACAGATCTGAAATCAGCATGAAAAACACTACAGAACACACAGAAACTGATACATGATGATTTTGACCTGCTGACCTGTGCAATTCATTGGGGTAGAGGTGGTCCCAAGATTCAGAACTTTCAATCATTTGTGTAGACATTGTATTTTTATTTAAACTTGATAAAATATTGTATTGTCTTGTTTTGTCGGAAAAGACCCTTAAAAACACCCTGAATCCTGAAAAAGCTTCAGCTAAACATATAATAGTGTAATTTTATATAAAGCATGATATATTTATATGTTATGTTTGAACAGTAATAGTCCAGCGATTGTAATTGTTATTCAAAGGTGGAAGCTGAAGTGGATCTGAGGGCTGATGTTCTGCTTTCTGTTGTCTCTTTTCTTCTCTAGGCCAAGCTGATCGTGCCCAACAGCACAGCAGGGCTAATCATTGGTAAGGGTGGAGCCACGGTAAAGGCTGTGATGGAGCAGTCGGGCGCCTGGGTGCAGCTTTCTCAGAAGCCCGAGGGCATCAACCTGCAGGAACGCGTGGTCACCATCAGTGGAGAACCCGAACAGAACCGCAAGGCCGTGGAGATCATCGTTCAGAAGATCCAGGAAGACCCACAGAGCAGCAGCTGCCTCAACATCAGCTACTCCAACATCTCTGGTCCCGTGGCCAACTCCAATCCCACTGGCTCCCCGTATGCTAATTCGGCCGAGGTGATGCCGGCTGCCGCTGCTGCCGCCGCAGCCACCGCCTCCAGCCTTCTGGGGCAGGCTAGCCTGGCAGGGGTGGGCGCCTTCCCGACCGCCATGTCCAGCTTCTCAGGGAACGACCTCCTGGCCATCACATCTGCCCTCAATACACTAGCCAGCTACGGATACAACACCAACTCCCTCGGTCTGGGGCTCAACCCCGCCGCCGCCTCGGGAGTCTTAGCTGCTGTAGCAGCCAGCGCTAACCCTGCTGCCGCCGCCGCCGCTAACCTGCTGGCCTCCTACGCCAACGACGCTTCGACCAGCGCAGGCCACCCCGCCACCGGGTTAGGAGGCTTCACGCTGGGCTCCCTGGCTGCTGCCACTGGGGCCACCAATGGGTACCTGAGCGCCGCCTCCCCACTAGTTGCTAGCTCACTGCTAGCCACTGAGAAGCTGGCCGAGGGGGCCAAAGACGTGGTGGAGATTGCTGTGCCCGAGAACTTGGTGGGAGCCATCTTAGGCAAGGGCGGCAAGACGCTTGTGGAGTACCAGGAACTGACGGGAGCCCGAATCCAAATCTCCAAAAAGGGGGAGTTTGTTCCTGGCACCAGGAACCGAAAAGTTACCATTACAGGATCGCCCGCCGCCACGCAAGCGGCCCAGTATCTCATCAGCCAGCGAATCACATACGAGCAGGGTGTGAGGGCCACCAATCCGCAGAAGGTGGGCTAAACAGGGAGAGAGAGAATGAGTGGGGGAATGGAAAGATACAGAGAAAGAGAAAGGAGGGCAAGAATTTTGAAGAAAATCATCAAGCTTTGTGCAAATTTCAGTATTAAAAAAAATTGATGGAAAATGTAGTCCGCTCTGAAAGAAGAGGATGAGTCAAACCCGAAAACCAAGAAAAAAAATGTGTAAAATGTATATATAGGTTTTATTTCTTAAGTTTTGCTCTTTTGGGAATTTTTTTATTGGTTGAATTTTTTTTGTTTTTGTTTGATTTTTTTCCCCTTTTTTTCGTTCTTTTTTTTTGTGGGCATTTTTCCCCCCTGGACAACGGTATTTTAGACTGGCATGCTTCCGCACTGCAGATCCCAGCAGGCGGGTGGGTTGGGGAGCGGGGTGGGGTGGGTTTGGGGTGGGGTTGGGGGAGAACAGGGTGGAGCGGTTGGACTTCAACCTCCCTGGAAACAACCCCTTCCCCACCCCCATCCCTTCCTAACTGACGAGATTTTTGGGGTGTTTTTTCTTTACTTTTTTGGCTCCTCAGTTTAAACACCCGCCCCCTCGCCCATGTTCCTTCTCTCCCTTTTATGTGGGTCCGATGAGACTGCAAACAAGTGCTTGGTTTTTTAGACCTAAGGCAGATTCCCCCTAGCCAGTGGCTCCCCGCATCACACTACCCGTCGTTCCAGCCCCCTAACTCCCGGCCGGCCAGCCCCAGCACTGCTCAGGGCGGGCCGGAGAGGGAGATAAGAGGCTGCAGTAGCATCTCTCGCTGCGCCACTAAGCCAAAACTCCTGGGCTTCACCGGGTGCATGCCATTCAATGCTACTACAGATGTTGCTAGCGTGAGGGAAAGTCGTGGATCTTGTTGGGGACGTAGGCCGGGATGCGTAACGCACCCACTCGGGTCAGAAGTTAGTACCAGAGCACCCAGAGATTGTGGCAGTTTCTCTTTGTGGCGTGCAGTCTGGTATTAAATACTGTTATTATTATCAGTAGTAGTAGTAGTACTACTCTTATTACAAAAAAATATCATCATCATCGACATTATTTATTAATATAATTTCACCCATAAGGACTGAGGTATTTTGAATTTTTTTTCTTAATCTGTGAATTCAGGTTGACATGAATGTAAAGACAATATTTTGGATTTAGTTTTTTATTTAAGTGGATTGAATAGTGTGTCACAGTGTAATATATGTCTTATTTAAAGTCCAGTGACAACCGCACCGTCGGCACCATCGGAGAGAACCGGAGCAGGGGTTAGACATGAAGTACTGTACAGTAATATTAACACATGGAACACACACACACACACACACACACACACACACACACACACATGCACACACAGACAAACACACTATAAAAAGGGAATTACACATATCTGAGTTTTGAGTAAAACCTAATACCAGTGGAATTAGACAATTTGCATATCAGATAATAGGAAGAGAATGTAGGTTTTTGCACAAGTCCAAGGGAGCGTACCCATATCAAGAACAAAAAAAATGTAAAGTTTCAGCTTCTTTTATGTGATCAAGGCCCTTTATGGACTGGTTCTGTCTTGAATCCCATGTAACATTCAGAAATGTCCTCTTTTCTGTATTAGAAAGTCTGTTGCACTTTTTGAGCGAGCTGAGATGAAAACCATCTGCTCAAATCTTCTGTCAGTGGCTATGGAAGACTTGGGTAGATGTTTGATATCAAACTTAGAGACATATACTACTGAACAACTACAGACATGAACAAAAGTACAGCTCCGATGAGCACAGGGAGTCTGTTTTAATAAACACGGGTTCACAGCTTTGAGAAGAAAGAAACCTGCTCTCCATCTTATTCGCCATGGCTTGGTTTATGAGTGGAGCGGGACAGCTGTCCACTTCCTATAAGACAGGTACCTCCAGTCTGGTAAAGTGTTCTGACTACGTTTGTAGAAAGAAAAAGCCTCTCTGTACTCATCAGAACTGCCCGTGTGCAACATGTATGCTGCTAAAGGAGTCCTGTAGTACTGCGTATTTCTTTTGTTTTTAAAATACACTGAATTTCGTCTTAATGCACTGTGAAGCGTGGAGGCCGTGCTCGAAGGCCCAGAAGTCAGGGTTTTCTCATCGTAAAAACAAGCCGTTGCATCTTGTCAGAGGAATGTACATGGAAATTTTTGTCTCAAAACGACACCACTTAGGATAGACGGGCTTGCTACACAGGGCAGATAGATTATGAGCCACGGTTTCCTTGGGCATCCGACGCATTTCCCAGCTTCACTCTTTAAACTACTGCCAGAAAACCTCCCTCACCATTCCGAGGCAGCGTCCCACCTACAGATTAAATGGCCCACAATTCTTGTGATGGTTTCACCCAAACTGTTTTGGCAGTAACGATACGAAGGGGACAGAAAAGGAATTCCTTAATGTACCTTAAACTGAAAAGCAGATCACATATCAGGACGATGCCCAGTTGAAAACGAGCAGGCTTTTGCTTTATGAAAACCTAGAGAGCGCATCTGCAGAATAAGCTGGAGCGACAGAACAAGCAGAGATAGAATAACGGCTCTCTCCTCGCTGACTAAAGACATGACCGCCCGCGTTCCTCTCAATTGCTATTGGAGCAGCAGGGAGAGTATATCTGAACCGATTTGGTAAGGAGGCTTCTTTATTCCCATCTAATACCATCCACTTCCCTCACCTCTTCTCAACCCCCTCTTTACCTTCGTGCACCCCCATTTTGACACATCAACCCAGAGACCCCTTTTCTCTCACATCTCTCCATGGGTGGCAATGTCTGGTGCTGCAGTGCATGTTCTGCTTGCCCTTTCACAAAACAATGACTCTGAAAGAGAAGATGTGTCCTAAGGTGTTGCTGTGTAGAGAGGAGGAACCCTAGACCGCGCCGCTCTTTGGAAAAGGGAACCGTGTGTAGCTTCCAGGCTGGTGGATGCAGGTTAAGTGCAGGTTGCACAGAAGCCGAGAGCCTCGGAGAGGGAAGCGGTGGTTTTAGAGCACAGATTACCGTCCAGCTGATGAGAAAATGTTGGTTTCGTGTCTCGTTAAATGCACTAATGACGCCAGTCGCTAATTGGCCCGGACGCCGCAGTCGATAAAAACAGTGTTGGTGTGTTTCCAAATGAAGTACAGTCATTATTTGTGGCGGCAGTTGTTTTCTTTTGGGTTTTTTGGACCCCGAAAAAATAAACGAAAAAATTACGAATAAAATAAAAAGCCGCGAAAGTGATGGAAAGTGAGTGCCTCCGCATTTTAGAGTGCATCTGCGTCAGACACACGTTAGAATCAGAATCAGCCATTCTAACCATAACCTCATCATGAATGGCCCATTACACACAAACACACACACACAAATACACACACCCACACACTCTCATACAAAACACTGACAAAGACATTTTGTGTAGGGGGAAAAATAAGAGTGAGGAGGCTTCATTAATTACACAGAGAATTGATAAAGATAACGAAAAGCAAGAGCTATTACTGTGAAATTTCAATGTGAAAACTAAGAAAAGGTGCCAACGTAGTGTGCCTAGGAGCAGCTTCCTGTTTTAATTTGTTTTTGGGGGTTTTTTTTGGGGGGGGGAATTTTTACTTTTCAGTACTTAGAGCGCGTTGTTGTTCGGGGGCATCTGCATTTTTCTTTCGTTATTAACTGGGGAAAAACATAAAATGTGATGAGTACTGGAAGCAATATACGTAGTAGCATGTCGTCCTGTCTCGTCTTTTATTCTGTCTGTACGTAGGAGCTTTCGATTTACCTAGGTGTTGAGTAGGTTTGCGTATTTAATATTTTTAAGTTGTGAAGATGCTGCTATTGAATAAGTGACGTAATACAAATTTAAGAGAAACATATCCGGTCCGTGGTTTAGCGAGACGTGCTAGCTCTAAGAGGTGTAATTAATGCTACATGATGAGATAATTGCTATATTTAACAGATGAAATAAACCTGTGCCAAAATAGATCTTTACAGATTCAGCAACTGTAAATGTGTGGTTTCAACACCATTAGTTTAAAAAAAGCAGACTTTTATAAATTAAAATGGAATAAAAAATGTGAAAAGTGCCAAAACAAACCAGTTACGATTTAACTAGCAGGGGTGAACGTGGCCGTTTTTAAAACTAGTAGGAGCAAACTAGATGTTAGTGCTGTTAAGTTGAAAGTTTTCTACCCCCCTCAAGAACTAAAGCCAGAGGAAGGCTGTAATAAGGGAGTCATCTTGCTCACCAAACAAATGCACATAGTGCCATGTGGCCATTAATGCTAAATTAATGGGGCTAGAAGACTGCCGTAGACTTAGGCTAGCATGGTTAGAGTTTAATAAGTTATCAGCATTCTTAATACAGCCTTTTCTAGTTCTGAAAATGTATTTTGTGACGATAGATGTTATCTTTTTTGCACGTCTATATTGCATGATAACAAAGTGAAGCGTGGATTAAGAAAAAAAAAACTTCAAGAAACAAAAATCATACAAAAAAAAATAAAAATTAGGCAACGTGCGTTCATTTCGAGGACAAATCTTTGCATGCCAACAGTTAGAGCATCGGAATTTATTTTGAAGTTCCACATTCTGACCCGTCTTTCAGTTCTGCTAAGCTGAGAGATTTTGTCGTCCATCTGCCGGAACCAAAATCAATCATTCATACATAATCAAAGTCATAGTTTGTGCATTTTTTTAAATTTTAGTTTATACTTTTTGTGGCCAGAATGGCGCAACGTTTCAAGAGGAAAAAATAACCTTTCTGTGATTGTGATTTTTTTTTTAAAGACGATTCATTCGTAACAAAAGTAGCCTGATAAAAAAAAAAATTGGGTGAAAATTTACTGGAGTTTTTTTGTTTGTTTTCTTCACTAAAACCGAGGTCTTGCCCTTGAATGTACCCATAAGTTTGCATATCACTCTTTCAGTCATGAGCTTTAGAGCATGATGTGTTTCTGTTTATTGTGTGCCAATACTAACATCATTTCGGCTACATGACATCCTAACTCCACGCGAGCTCGGCCTAATTCTTACGATGAAAATGCACTTTATATCCACGAAGACGGGCCGAATTCCAAATTGCTGTAAAAGAGTTTGCAGAGTTTAAAACCTGCGTGTGCGCTGCTCAGCTTTCGCAACTCGCATTCTCTTCCGTCTCCCCAAACGCTAAAACCCTAAATCTGATTCGTAGACATTTTATACGAAACCCCTCACCTCCGCTCTCCGTTTGAGGAGAAATTGCGAATGTGACGGCGCCACAGAGAGAGAGAGAGAATGCTGATCGTGAGTTCGTACCATGACAATGCATGACAAGCATGAAAAATGTCCAGATTATCCGAGCTGGCCAGCGACGGGTTCCACAGAAATTGGAGATGCACCTTGTTAAAGCTTTTTTATAACTCTTTGAAGAAAAAAACCAATGTGTATAAACCCACGACAGCTTTTTTCTTTTTTATTTCCATGTACGATCGTATCATTGCACTGCACGCGGCCATGCTTAGTCTCAGACCTTTTCTTTTTGTCTGTGGGAAAGTTCAGAACGAGGGTTTTCTGTGTTCGTGCTCACGCGCTTTCTAGCAGCTTCTTGTGTGTGTCGTGGCTCTCTTCTCTGTCGGTGACAAAGTTTCGTCTCCATGTTTCCGAGCTTGGCGGCTTCGTCACATGCAGTAGAGCGAGGATGAATGCAAACTTATGGTCTATCTGGTGTCGGGAAGGTCATTGCTTTCACGCGGGGCGGACGGTGAGAGCGCTAGGCTCTTCCAGGAGCCCGTACACACACACACAACACACACACCCCGACCCAACCCCACCCCAACCTCCTCGGCCGCCCCCCGCTATCAGGAACGAGGCCCGGGGTCACTCTTAAGCTTGTACCCATCGAAGCACCAGCAACGTTAGAACACATTATGTCATATCACTGTTCTTTTCTCTCTTTTTGATTTACCTGTTCTTATTTGTATGACACTCTCTAACCTAGACCAAGTATAACAACAACAAAAAAGTCATTCATATGTATCCTGTTTACTCCCCCTTTCCCACTTTTGCACTTTTCACTGCCCCCCTTTTTCCAACCACTACCCACACTTCTGCCGACCTCTCCCTCACACCCTCCCAGACTTTCTCCTGAGTGCCAAACAACAACAGTACCATTCCAAACTTTTTGAGTTCTCTTGTATGTTGGACATCCATCGGACGCACCCATGAAGCCAGCATGTTCCTCCATAACATGATGTCAGTCA
Organism: Alestopetersius hilgendorfi; assembly: GCA_037577075.1. Taxonomy (NCBI): domain Eukaryota; kingdom Metazoa; phylum Chordata; class Actinopteri; order Characiformes; family Alestidae; genus Alestopetersius; species Alestopetersius hilgendorfi. The sequence goes on along the minus strand of JBBIGB010000001.1, from coordinate 18,710,529 downwards.
TGACGCCTCAACATTACCCAAAAAAACAAAAAAAAAAAAAAGCAAAAGCGAGACCTGGAATAACACGGTAAAGGCTGGCTACCTCTCATAAACTGCTTTTCCTAATTCTCTGTCATCTCTTCAACCTCCAGGACATCACTGATTGTGTGCCATAATGTTGGGGGCACTTGTCACTCTCCTCACCCCCGAGTCTCTCCATTTGATTTTTCGATGGGAAACATTAAAACGACAACAAACAGAAAAAAAAATCATTTCAGTGACAGTTTTTTTCTTTAACATAGAAACATGCTCAAAAAAAACACAAAAAAAAAGAGCTGAGGAGTGTAAACGTCAGCTACGCAGCCATCTTCTGTCTTCTGAACTTTGAACTTTTCACCCCTCATGAACTTTATTGACCTTCTTCCTCCCCTTCTGTGTTCATCAACTGTTTGGACTTAAAATCTCCATTCCATCTCCAAACCTTTTTGAGACTGTGCAATTATAGTTGATATGATTGGGATTTCTTTCTCTTTTTTTTCTTTGTTTTTTTTGTTTGTTTGTTTGTTAAAATCATCATTGGGTTTAATTCCAGAGTTAAAGAATAATAATAAAAAAACAACAAAACGAAAACAAAACAACAACAAAAAAAAACATTCTAAAACAAGCTCCAAACTGCTTCTCCACAACTTCATTTTTTCCTCTCATTGTAAATATTTTTTGTCAGATTTTGTTGAACTGTAACCAGAAGCGTGTTCAACAGAATTGGGGCTGGCAGCATAAAAATCGGTTTCTGTGGAGCACCACGAGAGGCCGGCGCAATAGTAGACGGATTAGTAGCGGCGGCGTTTGAGTGCGACGTTAGCATTGCGCTAATGATGCGCTTTAGAAGGGAAAAAAACAGACAAAGCTCATCCATTCTTTCCTATAAGAGCCAGTTTACACTGAATCTTTTTCAAATATGTATCCGATATCACAGTTAACTCTGTAAACTGGACGTTAATTATGGCAATCTTGGCTTCGTGTCACACGCTTGCTAAGATTAGTCTCGCTTTTGGAAACAGCTGCATCACATTTAGGCTGAGTTTAGTTTCTCGTTCCGGACGGTTAGAAAAACGAGGGCTTGGCTTATCAATCAAATAACAAGTACGAATCACATCCATATCAGAACACACTTCTTGAAACTCCTCGCCATCATGTATCGTGCTACTAACAGCTAAGGTGAACGGATAGACTAGGTTTTATACTTGAAACTGATGGAAGTGGTTGAGCTCACTGTACATATCAGATGTGTAAACTGTGTCCATTAGTCGTCTTTGCTCGTCCCGTCCCTCCGTGATTCAGGACACACTGTCCATTTCCCACGAGTCATTGTTAAGCTTTGTGCTCCACATCAAATGTTTCTTATGCTGCCAGCTTTATTTTCTGATAACCCTTCATGAGCTTATTTATTTTCAAACTACTCTACATTATTAATAAATGACAACTAGAAAAAAAGGGGAATGACTGGAAAGATGAATTACTGTTTTGTTTTGTTTTTTTTAGTATTTTAGTGGCTTCTTTTAACACCATTCATTAACTGACTTTAAAAGTATTGAATATTTAATGTAACTGTAGCATTGTGTTTGTAAAAAAATAGTGAGTTGTGTTTCTTGACTTGTGGATTACCAGTGAAGTCAGCGATTTAGTGCTAATATATATTAAGTCGTTTTTTAAGATTTTTTTTTCTTCCGACAGCAACAACAGTCATTATAAATGTTCATTTTAGCATCACCTGTCTTCTGTTGTCTTATTCTTCACCTCCCACTACACTCAATCTCATCAAGTAACACATTGCAAGTTTGTGCCTGAAACCATGTGCTCGATCTTGAGAGGGACCATGATGCATGGGCGCGAGTGTGTGTTCGTGTGTGTGTGAGAGAGAGAGAGAGTCACAGAGAGAGAGAGAGGATGCGACTGCTGTGACAGGCCTGGGTGGGTGGTTGTTATGTCTTCTGTCCACGAAAGCTAAAACTTGTTGGGTTTCCATTTCCCGATGGAACCTGCTGGTGTTATAGCTGAAACCCATCATGTGAGCCTAGTTGATTTTTTGGTCGTTCATAACCTCCCCTTTCCCAACCACTCTCCACCACTACCTTCCCCCTCCGAGTCATCCCCCGCCACACTCTCCACAACCATGTGATGTTCTCATCGATAACATACTACTCGACCAGATCCACCTTAACTCTGTCTCCATGCCTCCAGAGGAGGCGGTTGCCAGGCAACCTCCCTCCCCTCATGATTCGCCACCATCCTTTATCGGCTGCCGGGGCCAAGCCCAACCTGACAATTCTAAACGAGAGGAATTTTTTTTTTTTTTTAAAGAAAAGATGTTTTTTTAAAAAAAAAGTAAGATAAATACAGACCAGTGATTCTCAGGGTGTCTACTTGATCTACCTTACTTTTGTGATTTCGCAGAATCGCAGAATCCAGCTCTCCCTCATGCTTTTTTTAAAAAGGAGCCCAAAGACAATTAACGATGTATGATTGCTTATCAAGTCTTCGGAAAGAATGATATGCACCCATCTAAAGGAGCAAAAGCAAAATGCTGTAATGTTTACAACCTTAACGAGACCAACGCTGTTGAAAGAATGTGTAGGAGCTTAAAAAAAAAAGTTCTTTAATAATGAAAAATTCCAAAATGACTTCGTTTTAAATGATTATTTCTATGTGACATGGAGTAATGTGATAATGACGCATTTTTGAAACATTGCATGTTACTATTTTTTGCAATGACACATTTTTTGAAATGTCAGAATGGATGGTACAGTGTAAAGTTAGAGCTACGTCTAGTTGCTAATAATAAAAAAACAACATTGGTGTCAGTGTTTGTCACCTATCTTGGAGAAGAAAAGGTACTGGACCGATCGTCCACAATATGTGATTGCTACTGTACGGATTTTGTTCATACGGTATTTGTATATGGTGAAAATAAACGATGTAAACGATCAGGGAGACGCGAGCAGAGTCTTAAGCTAGGCTGCGTCTAGTTATCAGCAGGAGGGACTGTCCGGTTCGAGAGTAAATCCCTAAGAGAGGTAAGTTAATTGATGAGAAAATCTATGTGAATCGAAAACTAGTATCCTTGGGGATAAACCACGGTACACGTAGGAGGCCATACTTATAACCAGAGACCTACAAAGTGATGAGGTTCGTTGAGAGAATCAGCAGGCAGGCCTAAGCTGAGCCAGTTTATTTTCTAAATCACCTTCAGTCCTTCAGTGCACTCACCCATAGGTATGAAGCACTGAACATTGTTACGAGTATGATGGGGGGGTACTATACCCCCCAGTGAAGACCCAGACCCCCCAATAGATAAAAATAGCATTCTTCTTTTGTTGTTAAAGGCGGTAACCCCCAATTATGGAGGGGTAACTCATACGAGGAATGTCTGGAGTTAAAGCTGAGGTGAAATGTACATTCAGTAACATGTAAGTGGTTTTCTTGATCATCTCCATCCACCTGCTATTCTCGTGCACCAGCTCATCTGATCACTCCCCCAACATGTCTCCCAGGCCAACATGCAGCTCGCGTTCCTAGAAGGATGCCTCTGATAGCCATCGGTCAGTGAGCTTAACCCTGTCCTCGTGACCTGCAGCGGAGACTCCTGGGAAATCAGCATTTTACTGCATGACGTTCGAGACCAATCATTAAGTAAAGAAGTACCTCCAGAGTTCAGGGTGCTCTAGGGCTCTAGTTAAGCACAGCATGAGTTGTTGACTGTATCCGTGTCCATTAAAGCAGCCCTGCAATGATCTAAATGTGAATCAACTGGAACTGGAGACCTAGTCTTGGGCGAGTTTGAGCTGTGTTGTTTCTAATGGAGCCAATCTTACTAGCTCTGCACTTTTTCCAACCTTCTCCTGCTTGGCTCCTCCCTTTCTCCTCTTTCTCCATCTTTCGGTTGATCCGGGCCCAGCTGTTGCAGTGCTCTAGCTCGCCCCGAGATGGTGTGAATGGAGAGAGAGAGGGAGAGAGAGAGAGAGAGAGAGAGAGAGAGAGAGAGAGCAGACAAGAATATGCTCTCAGCCCTCGTAAATCCCCCGAGCGGGAAAGCAGGCCTATGGAACATGTGCAAAGATCTCTGCTCTCTAGTCCAGCGCTTTAAAGAAGGAGAGCATTTTTACAGAAGCTCTCCCTCGTGGCGAGAGAGTCTGCCTTTACTTTTTCCTCCGATCGAAACCTTCTTATCAGGATGAGACAGAAAGTCCTCAAATCTATCCTTGCCTTCTCTCCTCGTTTCTGTTCCCTCGCACTGATTAGTCAATGTAATAAAACTCCCATTCGTAGCTTTTTGCTCCATTTTGTAATATTTGGAACAAGGTTTGTTCATTCATTCGGTTACGTAATGAATACTTTTTGCTTTTTTTTGCAGGATTTATTGAAAAATAGCATTAGTTCCACCTCAGCAGACTAAGGAGGACACAAGCACGTCCCACTAAAGGCCTTAGTCTGTCTAGATCATGTGTCTTGTGTCCAAATTTGTGAAAACGATTTGTCTGACCAAATACTGACACTGTTTCACAGGTTCAGTGAATGCCTTCCATTCTAAACAGTGTATATGCAACAGAAATCTGAAATTCCTCCTCACAGAATGACTGCGTGGCACATTATTGTGTACACTGACCGAACGCATGTGTTTGGAAGTTGCTGATTGTTTTATTTTGATGCTATAAAATGAGACCAAATCAGGCAATACAGGCCATGGTCTGTAAACATGGCCTTGATCCCTTGATTAGCAATAAGACGTTCAGAGCTATAACACATGGCACAAAGCTACATTCAATCGAAATTTAGTATCTCGGTGTGTTCGTCTGTGTGGGATCAAGCAGTACAATAAATCTGTCATTAATACCAACAGCTGCTGTACAGCACAGACCGCACTCACACATGTATGTCATCTCATTTGAAAGCTGTTAATATACTTATTTCGTAATTTATTTTGCAATATTTTGTATTATTTTGGTGAAAAAGAAGTGCAATTCTAAGCTGTGAAATGTGAATTAGTAGCAGAGAACACTGTTCCGGATCCTGAGGTGTCGAAACGAAACGTCCCGGGACGAAGAAAGAAGTCCTCATAATGAGCATTAATGTATATTTTTTACTATTACTGGCCGTCTTCATACCGAGACACCCCAAAGGAACTTATACGCCACCGATAAGCAGCTGCTGTAGCACATCTGGATCATGCAAGGAGACGGTAAACCGGCCCAGTTTACATACAACACACGCAACATCCTGACATGCAATTTGGTGAACAAGCGATCCGTGTTCGTACGTCTTCAGAACCCTGCATCTGTTCCTGGACTGACCAAAAGACCTATTTATTCATCGCCACCATCATTAACTTAATCTAAACCGTCCCTCGAAGACGCCCCTCGAATGCTGAAGACGATTGTAATAGTTTTGTATGCTTTTTGTTTCATGCTGTTGTAATATTTCTAACAAATGAAAGCTGACAAATTCTACTAGTGTCTATTCCTAATATAAATTCAACTTTTAAGAAAAAAAAAAGAATGTTTTATGGTATGTACATAAAGAAATAAATTAAGAACACTTGACATTGCAATGCAAAGCTGTGATTTTAAAGCACTGTAGCGTGTACAGTGATTTCTTTTTATCAATTTTATGGTACATCTGATATGTTCTGCATTACTGCAGTTGGGTTTTTTTGTGTGTTCTTTTCTGTTCTTGAGCATATGCTTTAATAAATACACTTTTCTACAGCATACCGACAGGAACGAAGCACTTCTTGGAAAATGATGATGTCACAAGACTTCCACGTTGCTTTAATGATTGATTATTGAGTCTCGGCACATGTGGCCGCGAGCAGATCACAGGGGTCTGGCCATCTGTAATTTTCCGTCCTGTCGTTCTTCGACATCGACATGCAGGCGTGTGATTGGTAGGAGAAATGAATACATGACAGGGGCTATCTGTGCTCGCAGGTCTCGCTGTAATTGCGGCTTCGAGCGCTTAATTGGGACGCTTCTTTCTGGGGAATCCTCTCATCCTTTCAAAAATAACAACCTGTCTCCCCCTCCCCCTCCCACCACTGCAGCATTTTTTATTCTGCTTTCTCTATAAATATGATACATGGACACCACCAAAGGGTTAAACCCACGACATAAAATACTGCATAGTCAAAATAACAATGACAAGAAGAAGAAGAAGATTATGAAAAGATTATAAAACATATCTAAGCTCCTCTAGCATTAAATTTTATAGATGGTTAAAATGATTTGGTCTGTACTTCTACATTTAAAACATATTTTAATAGTTGAAGTGAACAATACAACATTTCTGGGGGTTTTTTTTACATGAAAATGCAATGTATTAGTTAATGATAAGTTAATTATCATTATTTTGTTGTTATAACGGTAAATGAATCTTTATGTTCTCTTACATGTAAGAATAAGAAGAGCTGAGGAGCAAAATATACAACTGATACATACCAGGAACCTGCAACTAGTTTGTAAAATAGGACACAAATATATCAAAACTGGCCTCATTTTCAAAGGAAACACCAGAAACGGCAACAATTTCACTGTGAATGTTCAGCATTAAAGGCTCAGATGTTCTGAATGTGGCTTTTTTTCTGGTCTGTCGGAGCTTCGCCCACCTCTTGTTGTCCAGCAGTCAGACAGCTGCTGGGAGGAGATCGAGTGACGACTGGTTTAATGCTGGGGGGGGGGGGAGCAGAGCCACATGAGAAAACCCAGTTGGGCCAAACTCCAGCCAGACCTTCTGAAGGACCATAGAAGGAAGAGCCGGTGGAACGCGAATCTTCTGAGAGAACGTACTAGATCATCCAGAATCAGAAAATCTTATTGATCCAGAGACAAGAGCAATACAACAGTCTAAATAAAATCTAAAAGAAAGAAAAGCTCAATCTGAAAATACACTATGCTATATACAGAAATACTGTGTATAAATATCATATATGAGTCACACAAGTGAGTGAAAAACTACTAACACTCATTTATTTGGCATTTACAATCAAGCTTGGAATTATTCACACCCCTTAACTTTTATTCAACCAGCAAAATTCTTCGAGTGGAAATGACACAGGCGTCTCCCAGACGATAATAAGACGATGTGCAAGAGGCGTCACTGTGGAGAAAATTATCTCTCAGCTTTTATTTACATTTGAACAAAAAGTGTCATGTCCAACATTATTCATACCTTTTACAAACTGTCCCAGTCTGTGGGAAAACACCAGTGGAGACATGCAGAGCCTCCTCAGCAGTTAAAGGAAGAGTTTGTTTGCAGTAAGAGCCAATAAAGGCTTTTCTATTGATTACTGAGAAGTGTATGGATAATTCCAGGCTTGACTGTATTTGAATTGTTTGCACTTAATGCACTTATTAGAGAATTAGTAGTAATATTAAGTAATGTGAAAGCAATATTGCACGTGAAGATTATTGCACATGAGATATCGCAAGTAATTAAGTGATTCAGCGCCCATTTAGAAAACGTCACATGATACTGCACATAATGATACTGTCCAATAAGAATGTTGCACAATATTGCACAAGGTAGACTGTTGCACATCATAACAAAAAATGTACATAGCCATAAACATAATAATGATTATGTAACCCGGTAAGAAAATATACAACAAGAACCAACAGAATACTGTGTGGATGTGTGACAGAGGGACAATTTACATCTGAATTATCTGAAAGTGACAGTGTTTGTGTTTGTGTGTGTGTGTGTGTGTGGCAGCAGTGGAAGTGGCACACACACACATATGTGTTGTCTGATGGCCATGTGGCATAAAACCAGTCATGTTGACTCGTGACCTTGACATTTAGGTACCGAAATCAACGATTCACTCAAAACAACAAAACATCTGATATTTCAGGTAATATTTGAGAATGTGAATTCGTCAAAAATTACATCATATGATGATATGATGATGATTTGCCTTTATTGTCACTGTACTGAAGCAGAATGCTACTCATATTACGAAACTGTAGAAGCTACTTAACGGTGCAATCAAGTGCAGACAGTGAACAGTGAAGACAGTGGACATTTACATTTACATTTACGGCATTTAGCTGACGCTCTTATCCAGAGCGACGTACATCAGTGCTTAAGAAGTCCA
>JBBIGB010000001.1:18675154-18692832 GCA_037577075.1 Alestopetersius hilgendorfi | reverse complement strand
ACAGTTGTGGACTTCTTAAGCACTGATGTACATTGCTCTGGATAAGAGCGTCAGCTAAATGCCGTAAATGTAAATGTTCTTCATCAAACTGGGTAAACAGCGTCGAAGCATGTTGCTGTCCAGAATGTCTTGGTCTGTTGGAGCAGTAAGATTGTCCTTCACTGTAAGTAACCCTGAAAAACAGGTGTGTTTATAGTGTATAGTGTAGGATGGTGTGAGATGATGACAGTGAAATTGCTTGTGTAACTATAGATATATATATATATATATTCACTGAGCTATAAATAGGCCTTTTGTATATATTGGACCTCAGAGCCGGTTCTAGCGACACGTAAGCGCGTGGGAAGAGCTGACACATGCAGGGAGCGTCGGTAAAACAATACTCGGTTTTGCTGAAAGAGAGAGAACTCTGCTGCATCACATGGATGGTATTCTCTTACCCTACAGTGTTTATTTTCCCAAGTTCATCTCTGGTATGATACTGTGGGAAAACTGACCATGCAGCATTTACAGTAGGAGCATTATGTAATTTGAGAGGGCCCTCCCCAAAACTCAGTGCCCTCTCTGTCAAGATCCATATATTCACATCTACAGAGGCTTCCTCCCGGCTGTATAGAACACTTCCGCTACAGCAAAAACAAACAAATAAAATACTGACAGAAAAAAGAAATAGAAAGAGGTCACCTGTAGATGGCAGAGTGCTCAACATGGCCGAGGCTGAGTTGCCTTACCAAATATTTCTGCTATATTTTATATTAGTTTTGCTTATAAATGAAACTTGAAGCAAAGTGAAATGATCTTGTTTTCATATTGTACAAGGTTTGATTTCCTGGTTGAGCTAGGAGGTAAATAATGTATACAATATTAGACTTTTTGGTAAGTCTTTAGGAAGGTCTGAGTCAGATACGTTTCTAAATATATCAGTTTCTCAGCCATTAAACATTAATATATCAGCCATTAAACATTAAAACCACTCACAAGTAACATTATCATTTCATTACAGTGACACCTCTCAAGGGTGGGTGTGAAAGTAGGAGAAAAGGGCGAGTACCAGGATCTGAGTATCTCACCGTCTTCAAGACCCCCTCTTCAAGACCCCCCTCTTCAAGCCCCACCCTCTTCAAGATCCCTCTCTTCAAGCCCCACCTCTTCAAGGCTCCCTCTTCAAGACCCCCTTCTTCAAGCCCCACCTCTTCAAGATCCCTCTCTTCAAGACCCACCTCTTCAAGACCCCCCTCTTCAAGACCCTCCTCTTCAAGACCCACCTCTTCAAGACCCACCTCTTCAAGATCCCTCTCTTCAAGACCCTCCTCTTCAAGACCCCCCTCTTCAAGACTCTCCTCTTCAAGCCCCACCTCTTCAAGAACCCCCTCTTCAAGACCCCCCTCTTCAACACACCCTCCTTCAAGATCCCTCTCTTCAAGACCCACCTCTTCAAGACCCACCTCTTTAAGAACCCCCTCTTCAAGACCCCCTTCTTCACTGTTTGTCCCTACTTGTGTTTGAGCCTCTGCCTGTTTTCTCTAACAGGGTTTGTTAAGGTGTGTATCTTAGTTGGCAGTAACTCTGTTAAAAGCTGGTGTTGATCTAAGTTCAACTTTACGGGTATGAAGAACAGACGTAGACGACTTGAGCACTGATATACGTCGCTCTGGATAAGAGCGTCTGCTAAATGCCATAAACGTAAACCTGCATGCCGTGTTCCAGCCATTACTGATGACATTTCATTCAAATTTCAGATTTTAAACTCAATTATCAAGCATTTTATAGTATGGAGAATCATGCTCAGCCGCAGGGTCTGCCTTGTTCTGTTCATGTTTTTAAGATTGTATTCAGACTGTCTGAGGTTAAACTTGAAGTAGTATGGTTGTTCTCATAATCTATTTAGGAATATATTGATGAAAGAACATCAGGGGACATTCAGGCCTACTTTACATGAAAACAAGAAGAGGCTTAAATTCAAATTCAGATTAAAATTTTATTCGTCACATTCACAATCACAGATTGTACAACATGCAGCGAAATGCTCATTGATATACGACGCCCAACCATAATGTAACAGTAGAAATAAGCTACATTTACTTAAATAAATTTCATTTCCTGTAAGACAGCTCCGGATGTCAGCGTCCAGTGTGTCCAAATCCAGACGATAAAATGATGAAAACATGGAAGCTTGTGTGAAAACAGGGAGGGTCTCAGCCTGTTACAGTTTGTTCCACATGAATGAATGCTGTGCTTCAAGTGTTGGAGCACTTTCAGAGGTCAAATACGAAGTGGATGGGAGCATGAGAAATTTAACCACATTCCCGTCCCTCCAGGCCCACAGCGAGCCTTCTTCTGACCTGATGTCTCACACTGGACCCCCAGCAAGCACCATGACATCAGCAGTGATCCAGACAAGCCCTGGGGCGTGAGTCCAGCACCTTCCTTTAAAGCGTCCGCAAACCACCCCTCACATTACATGCAACAGTCTTCATGTGCAATATCACTACTTACGTCAAAATTCTTATTATTTAATCTCTAAGTGCAGTAACACACTCCAAACTACCATCTGTGTGGGTAGATTTCACTCAACTGTGTTACTTATCTTTTACACCAGCATTTCTGTGTATGGCACAGTGTTTTTTATATTGAGCTTTTCTACAGATTTGTATTTAGATTTTGTGTACTACAGTAATTCCCTGCTTTCTGGGGGGTTATGTTCCAGAAGCACCCACGTATAGTGAAAACACACCTCGTTGTGATTTGTTAAAAAATGCCTAAAAATGTCTATTTTTATATTGTAAACCCTAAATCTGTCCCCAAATCTGCTCCCAGAACACTTTAATTTTGTGTTAAACTCCGTTTAAGGCATTACCCTTGAAGAAGAAAATGTAAAGGTAAATAAATCATCAGAATCCGAAAACTTTATTGCTTAAAAAACATTAGCACTAGCGGTTAGCATTAGCAGCGTGCGGCAAACACAAAATAAACGTTGAAATAACTCTCTCTACCCACATGTTTAGGCAGGGCACAGCCTACTAATACTACATAAACTGAGATAACAGTTGAAAATTGGGGCGGGGGGTTAAAACAATAAAATACAATAACAAGACAGAGCAGTCATGCTACATGCTGCAGCAGTTTCATCTTATTTTTATGGCGGTTGACAACTTTTCAGTGTATAACTGCCACCGCTGGATTGGTGGCGGTAATATAGTTTGGTTCTCCGAAAAATCTGCATAGAACTGAGGGGTTACTGTTTATTGTAAAACTGCACAGTCATATATATTTTGCACACCATTTGTCATACGTGAACACACCACAGCATGAACAGCATGAAATTCAACCTCTGCATTTAACCCATTCACCAAGTGAAGCAGGGGGGAGCTTCCAACACAGCGCCCAGGGAGCAGTGTGTGGGGACGGTACCTTGCTCATTTTACCTCAGCTGGGCCTAGCGGTCTTGGGAATCGAACCTGGACTTTCTGGTCGCAGGGCGAATGCCCTAATCACCAGGCTACCAGCTGCCCACAAACTCTCTGCTAGAATACAGTACTGGTCAAAATCCTCACTGTAGCTGCTGCATCGAACACTGCCTCGTCTTGTTTTGTTGCTCTTGTGTTTGTTTTCTCACTCTTTGTCCCATCTGCACTGGTGGTCTTGTGTTCTGTTCTGCTCTTTGGAGGAACGTTGTTCTGTGTGTATATCCTACTGAGACCCGGCCCATTCATTTCTGTCCTTTATTGTGGACATTTTGTTCACCTGTATCTTCCTTAAGTATTTGGGGAGACCCCATCAAGCCCTATAGTGTTCTGTAGAGGAGATCCTGGGCTTTCCAGTGATGGTCCTGTGAGGGGTTTGCATGCTGGGAACAAGGACTGCAATGGCAAGACATACATGAGGAGCACCAAATGCAAGATGTTCCTCTGCAGAACCAAAAAGAAAACCAGGACCATCACAGCTAAACTATCCAGAGGAGGTTCTAGGACTTATAATTCACTGTTGAACTAAAATACAGGTTTTATTTTCCTTGCGAGCAACAGAAGAGATACAGAATTTGATTGTTTTGATCAAATTCAATGTGTTCTTGGGTTAATAACACATTTTTAATATTCTAAATTCAGTTTATTTTCACACAGAGAGCGTCCTGTCGTCCTCTGCAGTGGACATGCTGGGAAATTTAAATGAAATATATTCAAAGAAATTTAAATCGTATGGTGTTTTTTTAGGCCTGAATAGACAGGAAATCACACAAAAAGACACTTTTTCATCGGTTCTCAGGAGAATATGGTGGAAATGACAATAAAACCTGCTTGACCGGACTCAGTGGTGCCTCCTGGGATTCAAACTCATAACCTTCTGATTGTAGGACCAGCTCTCTAACCACCAGGCCACCTGCTGCCTCAAATAATCTGTCCAGTTATTTAGAATTTACTAAATGCCCTTTTGCCTGATTATATGAATTTATTGAGGACAATTTACTCTCAGAAGCTACTAAATAGTCATGTGGACCCACTTTTTTCACCAAAACTGGACAATTTCTTTGTTAAGTTTGAGTGCATTTTCACTTTCTGAAGTAGGTTGTGGCATAAACTCAGTTTCAGACTGTCAGCTCTAAGCGGTCCAGCTTTTATTGCTCTGTGTTGAGAGCAGATGATGACAAGTCAGTACTAAGGCATGCATGGCAGTTTCCTGGCAGCCTTTTTATCTAGATTGCTGTACATAAAGCTGCTTCGAGTGCTCTTGGTTTCTGTAAATATAACTGAAAATGAAACTAATACATGCCGTAGTGTCGAAGTACCCATATTACAGTCTCACTTCCATAATAATGCACTCGGTCTGAAAGAGCTGCTCCTTTATCTGCACACATTTACAGTGCCTTGCAAAAGTATTCACAATTCATTGGATTGAGGTACGGACCTCAAATAGATTTCCCTCAAGATTTTCTCTATATTTTGCACCATCTTTCCTTCCGTTCTGACCAGTTTCCCAGTTCCTGTGGATGAAATGCTCCATGCTCCACTGTGGGGATGCTGTTCTCAGCATGATGTTAGATTTGTGCCAGACATGGGGTATCTTCGGCCTCTTGGTTGCTGCTCCTTTCCTGGTCTGGGAGCTTTGGTGAATGATCCTCTCTTGGCAGGTTTGCCGTTGAGCCATAATCATTTCATTTTCTAATAATAGATGTATTGGAGCTCCTTGGGATGTTCAGGGTTTGTGATACTGGCCTGCGGTCTTCATGCTGTCCCTTACTTAGTGGTGTTGCACCATCAGAAATCAGAACAAGGGCATATGTACTGAGATCGTTCGACCCTTAGATTGCTCACGTTTGGATCTTATTTAAATAATTAAGTGGCTTTTGAAGGTTGTGGTTGGGGCTTCAAAGCAAAGGGGGTAAAAGCATATGCACGCCCTACTTTTCAGTTCTACATTTTTTTGAATTATTTAAAACAAGTTTTTTTTAAAAACTTTCATCTGTAGTTTGTTTTCTAGGTCCATTAATTAAAATCAAATTGAAAATCCACTTAAATTCCAGGTTGTAAAGTAACAAAATCGAGAGAATTCCAAGGGAGGTGAATACTTTTGTAAGGCACTATATATGTGATCAGTTAATTTGTGAAACAGAAGTATTGAATTATAAACAATACTGAACGTCCAGGAAGAGGGGACCAACCCCCCACCCCTGGCCAATCACATCACGGCTGAAACCCTGCCGCGCTGAAACAACAGCCTCCCAAAATACCACTTTAAGCATTGTTCAGCATGTACTGAGACTAATTACGCCTATAGTTCTTGGTTAGTGAGGCGCAATGGGAGGGAGAAAACATTTTCACACAGTGATGCATTTTCCCCAGATTACAGCATTACCACAAATACACTGGGTAGGAAACAGCTGTGCTGTGCATATAACATTGTTTAAACAGTGCAATGGAACATAACCCGACTTGGAGACCGTACAAAAATGGACCAAAAACGATGTCCCGTCTAATGATGAACCACATTCTGGTTTCTCATATTGAAATGACTGATGTCTCTGGCCTGCCTGATGCATGAGTGTGTGCTCAATGTTAAAGATTCCATGTGCGTTAAACACAGGATGGCTCGTAACCTGGGCAGTCATGACTGATTTATATTCCACCCTTTAACAGTATTCACGTCATCCTTTTAAGCCATCAAACTCACAACTTCACTCCGGGCCCAGTTTCCAAAAAGCAGGTGAGTGGACTGCTTGGACCACGAAATTCTTATAATGCATTCAAAAGAACGATTCAGATCATGTAAACTATTACATTGTATTCAGAATGTGGAGATAGATTTCTGTAGGACATTAACAAATCTAGATTTTTTTCAAGTCGACTAATCCGCCAACAAAGTCAAAGTCAAGTTGACGAGTCGTTTGATGATGTCACAAATGCAGCGGAGGAACACAGATGTCCACCACTGAGCAACTTATATTTACGTTCTTTGTAACAGTCAACACAACAATTAAACAAAACTAAACAAAGACTGATGCCTTGAATTTTCTGGTAAATTTAAGTGTAGAACTGAGAGAGGGAACAGTTTAAGCCGCAGCCGGACGACTCCCTGCAGTGCTAGCATTAGCCATGTTAGCTAGCGGAGCCGTTTCAGATGCAGAGCGCCAGTTCTGTTACTGTACTTTAACCCCGACTTGCAGGTTCTGCAGGTCTCCGTGCTGTTTGTGTGTCTAGAGTGAAGGATCTCCATACATGTGATGTGTGTCTGTCTTCTCTGCTGCATGTCTCTGGTCTTGTTGTGGTCTCGTGTTTAGATTCCCCTTGTGCCAACAGTACCGCCCCTTTTATGAAGGGAGTATAATAATTGGTTTAACCAAGGAACGTGTGCCAGCGTAAGCCAACCAGAGGAAGAGATTGCATTGTGTACACAAACGAGGCCAGAGAGAGGAAAAACACACGACTAGTCAAATTCTACCGCTGTAGTCGACTAATCAACTTTTGTGTTAATGCCCTGATTTGCTGTGCAAGGGCTTGGGCGACTTATCATAACCACAAATTCTGCTACCTTGAGAATCCTGAAGGAGAATCTCCAGTCATCAAGAACAAAATCAAAGTTTGGGATGTTAAAAGTTCTTACTTTAGCAACTTTAGTTGTTGTGAAGACCTTAAACATGCAGGTCGTCCTTGAAAGCCCTCCAGTGTGGCAGAAACAAGTCTGCAAAAATCCCTCCAGTGATGTGAAAGGCAGATATACAGATATTAAAAGCATTTGGTTTCAGTTGATAATTACAACTTTATGGTGATTATGATGTGCTAGTGAATCTAGATCTTCACCAAATATCCGTAAAAGGTCCCATCACGGCCACTTGCAAGCCACTTTATCAGGACTGCAAAGATTTGAAAAATAACATTTCCTTACCAAATATGCATGCAGGCAAAGTTTAACCTGCTGTCTGCAAATAACTACAAAGCTAATTAAGGGCACGGCAGCGGCTCCGTTTCGGCCGAGAGAGCTTTAATGATTAACCAGCATGTCTTACAAAGTTTGCACTCGCTTGTGTTAATGTCAGATGTGACAACTCATGACGCAACGATAAAGTGTGACAACTTCATAGATGATAAAATGATTTTATGCATGTTTATGAAGGGCAAAGTCGCCCGGCTGGAATTTAAAGGAATCCTTTATAAATCAAACCAACAAGTTAAACAATTTTAAGTGCCCCCCTCTCCACCCACCCCCAGAAAAAGCAATTATGTTGATGATGACTGATACACTTTCCTGGAATATCAACAATCGTTCTAACTCAACACACACAGGATACACAGGAAAATCATTTCCTACTGAATAATGTCAGCTGGGCAGGAAAATCTCTGTCATTCTTTTATACAGTGTTTGCCTTATTCTGGATCTGTCATATTCCCTATTCAATTTTCATCAAATGTTATTTATGATAAGACAAAGACGACCCGAGTAAACATACATTTAATTTACTGAAGGGAAAAAAAAGTTAGCTAACAACTGGCCCTGTGTGAAAAAGTAATTGCCCCCTTATTTTCTCAACCACCTACTTACATTTTGTCGATAATTGGGATTGATTGGACTGAACACACCCAAGGTTGTTTACTGTCAGACCTGGTAGCCTAGTGGTTAGGGCATTTGCCCTGCGATTGGAAGGTCCAGGTTCGATTCCCAAGAAACAGCTGAGGTACCCTGAGCAAGGTACCGTACTGCTCCCCGGGCGCCGTGTTCCTGGCTGTTCCCTGCTTCACTTGGTGAATGGGTTAAACAACAGAGGTTGAATTTCGTGCTGTTCACACTGTGTGCTGTGGGGTGTTCACGTATGACAGAATGATCCCTTTCACTTAAATAGAACTTTCCTAATTTGTGGCCTAAAAGGTTACAATAAGCAAGAATGTTACTGAAATATTTTGGTCTCAAAAGGTCATTTTTGAGGATCTGAAACTACAGACAGAGCCTTTATCTGTACAAGCAGGAAAATTCAAGCTGTGACAAATCTGGGAATTCAAGAAAGAATCCTAACAAATGTTCCCGCAGGACTCAGATCTGGTTAGTATTAGAGCTCTTCGAACACCTATAGAAAAAAATCTTTTGAAAGAATGTTCTGAGCAAGACTAGTTTTATATCTGGTATTGATGTAAACAGTATTCTGCATAAAACATGATACCAGCCGTGACTGTAGTGGGATGTTTTCGAGACACTTTGCTGCACAAGGGCTTGGGCGACTTACCAGAACTGATGGAACCGTACATTCTGCTACCTTGAGAATCCTAAAGGAGACTCTCCAGTCAACAAGAAACAAAATCAAGGTTTTGAGATGTTCAAGTTTTTATTTAGTCCCACTGAGTTGCTGTGAAGACCTTAAACATGCAGCTCATTATTTAAAGCCCTGCAAAAATCCCTCCAGTGATGTGAAAGACAGATAAACAGTTACTAAAAGCATTTGGCTACACTTCAACAAATGAAGTGATATTTTAAGAACCTAGCTTTGTGGGGGTTTTTTTTTTCATTTTGTATGAGGATCTGGAACCATCTAGTGTGACAAATATGCAAAAATATAGAAAATAATGGTTGACCTTGTTCCTTTTCAGGTCAATGGATCACCTCTCTGAGCCAGAGTGACACAACAGAAAGCCACTCTGTGTCACTGTGGTGAAACATGACCCTCAGACCACCAACCCAGAAGGTCAGGAAGTGCCTACAAGGACACATGGGTCAGGATTCACACTGTAGAGGCTGATTAGTTGGTAAAAGACTAGAACTGGACAGAGCTATAAATAGGACATTGTGTCCTCTTCCATCACCAGACCAGCACTACTGTACTGATCAAGGCTATTGATCAAGACTGAGTGATGATATGAGCCATGCTGACATGCTCCTGGTATTATGGGCCCTTGAAGGCAAATAACTCTGGAGACTGAGTGATGAAAGGCTGCCTTTAGATTAAGACCTGAGCCTAAACTATAGTCCCCAGGCATCTCTTTACATCTCTTTATATCTCTTTACATCTCTTTATATCTCTTTACATTTCTTTATATCTCTTTACATCTCTTTACATCTCATTATAGCTCTTTATATCTCTTTACATCTCTTTATATCTCTTTACATTTCTTTATATCGCTTTACATCTCTTTACATCTCATTATAGCTCTTTATATCTCTTTTCATTTCTTTATATCTCTTTACATTTCTTTATATCGCTTTACATCCCTTTACATCTCATTATAGCTCTTTATATCTCTTTACATTTCTTTATATCTCTTTATATCTCTTTACATTTCTTTATATCTCTTTATATCTCTTTACATTACTTTATATCTCTTTACATCTCTTTATCACTCTTTATATCTTTTTATATCTCTTTATATCTCTTTACATCTCTTTACATTTCTTTATATCTCTTTACATTCATTTTTGTCCATCTGGAAAAAGAGAAAGACTGAACTAATGCAAAAAATCCCAGCTCTGAATGAAATAATAAAATGCTGTGAAATTCTTCAAGTGGTTTACTACTGTTTTTTGTCTGTGTGTGTGTGTGTGTGTGTGTATGTGTGTGTGTGTACACAGCGTTCTCATATTTATTTATATATGCACTCTGTACATATAAACATACATATGCTCACTATGTACATATATAACAATACACAAGCACATATTTTTTATTTTATTCCATTTTTACATTCCTAGATTGAATAGTGCACATTTTATACTGTCCTGTTGTGTTAGTATATCTTTATTCTATTCTATTGTTTATCATTTTTGCTGCTCTTTGTTTCTGTCCACTTTCTGCCACGGGACATGTGGGACTAATAAAGGTTTATCTTATTTTATTTTATCTTATTTTATTCTTTCCTCAAATGCAGCTGCACAGCCAAGAAAAATGTGGTGTTATAAAATTTGTTACTTTAGATTTCCACAGTTACAGGTGTGACAAGGCTGATACACATAAATTTTGGCTTACATGGCAAAAAAAAAAGAAAACCTGAAGCCAATGTATAAAAAAAAATGCAAAATGCATTCCTCAGTCAGACCTCACTTCTTCTGTCTTATAATAATAATAATACAGCTTAATTATAGAGCGCTTTTAAAGATACTTAAAGACGCTTAAAGACTTATTTATGCTTTCTGCATTTCCGGCATTTATCAGATGCTTAAAGCGACTTCCATTGCCTACCTACAGGGGGCAGCCTCTCTGGAGCAACTTGGGGTTAAGAGTCTTGCTCAGGAACCCTGAAGGTAGGATTTGAGGCAAGTAATCTACCACTAAACTACAGATGAAATTCATGTGTAACATTGTCTGCTACCTGTGTTTTTATCTATGGACATATTTTTGTCCATCATTATGGACCACATTATTTTAAACACCATCACAATGGACTGCTCCTTTACACCGAGACCGAGTGGATTTGAAAACGCAAGTTTTGCTGTAGATCATTCATGCACTACTTTGTCATTTTTACTCATTCAGGCATGAAAAAACAGAGCTGGCCTGTCTTCAGGTGGTATTTCTCGTTCAAGATATGATCTTGCATTACAAGGAGGAGCCATGAGAAGACTTAAAGGATGCCTGAACGAATCTCGTTTATTTATTACAGTCTGTGTAACAGGGATGTTTAACTGAGTCGATCTATAGTCAGTGAAGGACATTCAGGACGCCTCCACAGAGGCACGAGGACACAAATGTAAACAGGTGCAAAGGCTCTTGTTTGGACACATTGTCTGTAGAAACACTAAAACCAACAGAGCAACGCATGAACTGAGCCACAGACTTCACGTACACTGGCTTCAGAAACGTCAGACTTCTCAGTCGAGCTGTTTTTATTTCAGGTCACAACAGTCCCGGGAAAGAGTCACATTTCCAAAACAGTTACTGCAAACCCCACAACACTACTGTTCCTGCAAAGTAATGTATTTCGCCACCACAATGCTCCGACTTCCAAGACCTTTATCCTTTATTTCACAAGTAAATGAACCAAGTGCAAGCCTGACACAGAGCTTTGCAATATGTCCTTGGTTCAAAATAAGCACATGTTCCAAAACACTACTTTAATTTGACACCACTAACTGGTGAGCCTAGTTTGATTCTTTACATTTTATTTTATAGTGCCGTCGACAAATATCATTATTAGTGAATAGCTGTCTAATCTGATTTAACAACAGAAGCCCTTATAAATAAAACCCCTTTCCTCGATTTGGAAAATTGCAAAAATGTTTGAAGTGACAGCAGCCCAAATACAAAAAAAAACCCAACAAAAAAAAAAAAAAACCATTTACAAACATCTCATTATGATGCATATCTTTAGTATATTTCAGTTTCTTTACATTCAGCTTCAGTTTACAGGTTTAAAATGCAGCCACCAGCTACAAATGTGAATTTTCATTGTTTTCTACTATAATTCACTTTCATGATGTAAAACAGAGTCTGTAGTATTAATAACAGTTTACTGTTTTCAACATCAGTCTAAAAATGGCTTGAGTTTTAGTCCAATCCAGTCCCATCATGGGGTTTGCAGAATAAACTGTTTTAGAGAATGTAAAGAAAAGTTGCAGAATGTAACCAGTCGCAAGTAATTTTTCATTAAAACCTATTAATTTGTTAAAAAGTAGGAGCCCTGCCATGACGTTCACCCTTTTTTTGGCCGTTTTCGTATTTGTGTAGAGCTTTGCTGTGGCATGAGCTATAAATAAATAAAGACACGAACATGCTTATCACAAGTAATGAATCATCACAGTAGCAAGAATAAGTAAGATTAAATCAGAATTTTTTTTGGAGGGATGAAAACAAAACAGTTTTATCTGCAAGTGACTGTCAGCAACAGTATTTAAAAAATAAAAAGCATCCGGCTTAACATTCAAACAGAGTGGGGCTGAACACGGACGTTTTTCTAAGACGGAATCTGTGTTTGGGGGAAAAAACCTGAGGTGCATGGTCCCTGAAGTTCACCAAGCAAAATTGTGAGTCACTTCGCAAGTTCACTTTTTAACACTAAGTTTGGTCATCTGAAGGCACTCCTCTTTCAGCACCTCGATGTCGTTTTTATAGGAATTCGTTTTGACCTCTCCATAGAGGTCTGGCTTCTTGGTGGCCAGGGGCGTCTCCACTGTGATGGACCCGCCCATCAGAGTCTCCGTGGCTTTGCCGCGGTGGAAGAAGCCCATCAGGGCGGCCAGCGCGCGGCTCACGTCATTGCGGGCTCCTTCGTTGACGAAGCAGTAGAGGATGGGATCTGCCACGCAGTTCAGGCTGGTGAGAGCCAGCGAGACATGGTAGGCGGCAAACAAGTTCTCCTCCACCCTGCAGTCGCAGGGGTTACTGAGGAAGAGCACGCTGCGCCACAGCAGGAGCACATGGTAGGGCGCGAAACACAGCAGCACGATGAGGATGAGGCTGAGGGCCAGCCTCTTGATCTTGGCCTTCTCTTGCCGCTCAGTGGAGACGTTTCCACGCACTGCCTTCAGGATGCCTCGGTACGCCCCTAACATGCTGCACCAGGGAGCCAAAAAGCCTAGGAAAATCCGGTAGAGGTTCATACCCGCCACCCAGTCCTGCATTGGATACTTCTCGAAGCAGAAGGTGCGGTTGAAGCGGGCCTCGAAGAGCTCGTCGTGGAACAGCGGAGCCGAGTTGGCCACCACCTCTATAACCCAGACGATGACGCTCACCAAAATGGCTGTCTTGACACGACGTACCTTGGCGAATTTCAGTGGATAGGCCACGGCCAGGTAGCGATCCACGGATATGCAAAAGAGGAATGCAATGCTCACGTAGATGTTGGTGTAAAAGATGAAACCGAAGAGCTTACAGGATCCTGGCCCATGCTTCCAGTTATCATGCTGCAGGAAGTAGTCGATCCACAGCGGCAGCGTGCCGATGTACAGAAGGTCGGCCACGCAGAGGTTGATCAGGTAGACGCCCAGCTCGTTCTTCTGCCTCACCTGCAGGTAAGCGGCCCACAGGGCCATACAGTTGGTGGGGAAGCCGAGGATGATGACGATGATGTACAGCACGGGCTGGAAGAACTGGTCAATGTTGGAGTCAACATTGCAGGTGGTCAGTGTCAAGTTACACATGATCTCGTCGCTTCTATGAGCCTTGATATGAAAATCAAGAAACGGGACCGTCTAAAGTCCCAGGTCAGGCCATATCTCGGAGGGAAAGAGAGTTTTGGTGCAACATTGAAACACCACAATAATCCATGCTGACAGTAAATCCCATCGGACGTATTCTTTGTTATTTCACTTCATACGTCTTCAGTGTACGACTGCAGCACAGAAAACAGCCCATGCCCATCCTGCCCAGGCATGGTTGGCTTAGGGCATCATATGTCTCTGGCACACTTCATAGTTAGCGCTTTAGAGACGCAAGAGGCTGAATCCAAAGCTTACTGGCCGTTACTCCAGCATGGCCAGCCTCAGTGGTGGAGGTGCTGTAAATCCTTGAGGAAAAATCCAGAGTGACGAGTGGATAAAGGAGAGAAAGGGCCGACTCATTTAGCAGCATGTAGCAGCTGGGCTCCACAGCATGGTCTCCTCCCTCCCTGCGTCCACCCAACACTGTTCTCTCATTTATTTTCTTTGGCTCCATCAGCGACGTCCATCTGGAAAGCGAAAGAGAGATGTTAGATAATATTAGTTATTCGCCAGGTTAAATATCCCATTCCAGAATCTTTTCAGGTTTTTACAATCTATGACAGTTAAAATGACTGCTTCAGACCTGCTGTGACCACATAACGCAAAAGCAGATTAACTCAAACGGCCTTAACACAGCATTAACTCAAAACACACTGTTACATTACGTTCTGAGGACATGAGCTCTGTAGAGCCAAAACATATAATTGGCCATATACTGCATAATAACATTTTCTGGTACAAAGATGACATATTTTGAAAAAGAAAATCACAAATATTTCAGAAAAACAAGCAAACTGGTCCCGCAAACAGAGATAGAACTGTTATTAATTCAGAACACGTCTAAAAGGATTTATGGTACTGTTTGTGCAGGTAGATGCAAACGTTTGTTGGTGGTTAGTTACATATTTTACCTCTAAGTTGTGTTGGTCCTTGTTTATGTCATTTGACTTTTTTAAATTTGCATTTTAGACTTTTTCAGATTTGCGTTTCTAAACTTAAAACTGTACTTACTTTACTTGTACTTTTTTAGTTTTGTGTTTATATAGGATACATTTCACTGTTTGTTGTACAGTAATCCCCCATTTTATGCGGATCAGGAGTCCTGGATTCAGTCACACGCTGATTTTTTTTAGAAATCCCCACAATAACGTGGAAACTGCAAATATCCTCCGCCTTTATTTTTTTTTTTGTGGCAATAAATATATTTTTTCTGGCTATTTTCACACAAGGGGACCCGTTCACCTCGCCACGGTGTCCCAATACTTTTGTCCAGTGACTTTCCGAGTTGCATATCTCGGCAGGGAAAGCACTCAGACACTTCCAACTCCAGAGTTTGGTAGATCTCAACGAGCCCTCATTTGTATTTTTAGCCCGAGTAGATCAGGGGTTATTCCTCAAGAACCATGAAGCGCATTCAGATGAGTCCGTCCTTAAATGCGATCAGGGAGGAAATTTTGCATCGCAACCTTCCGAGTTGCATTGCTCCGTGGGGAATTTAAAATCGAATATGGGTTTATCTTTACATTTTCTTTAAGGGTAATGCATTAAACTGAGTTTAAAATGAAATTAAAGTGTTCTGGGAGCAGATTTGGAGGCATATTTAGGGCTTACACTATAAAAATAGGCCTCTCTAGGCATTTCTTTTACCAAAACACTACAATACAATTTTTCACTATACGCGGGGGTTCTTGGAACGTTATCCCCGCGAAAAGCTGGGCATTACTCTATAATTATAACAATAATGTGGATATTCAGACGAGTGTTAGATATTTAAGGGGCTATTAAGTGCTGAGACAGTAACGAGTGCATTTAAAGTTAAAGGACAGTCTAGAATTTGACTCTGTATCACCAACAACCAGTTAATAGGAGTCACAGCTGCACTGGCCTTCTAAGTCCAGGATGAGGTCCAGGTTTCATGAAGGCCTCCAGGAGCTAATCTGGGGCTGGGAAACAGGAGCGCTGTTTGGTCAGAGTCAGCATTATTTCTGTAGCAGGGAATAAACTCAGTACTTGCTGCACACCCGAGACTTCCAGTGCTGTAATTACTACATCGGTCCATTTTTCAATAGAGAACCGAGCAGTTTAATGAAGTTGGATGAAGTGGCGTTGCTGTTAATGGACTTTTTTTTTTTTCACAAAATCCAATTTTCATGCATAAAATGTAAACAATGTTTTTAATATATATATATTTTGTATAAATGTAAACAATGTGTTTTATTTAAATCATTATCATTATGTGCACCATTCTCTTATTATTATGTACAGAAGTCTACAGTGTGCAATATTGTGTCATTTTTTAATCGTTATGTACGATATTGTCTTATTAAATGCAATAGTTTTACTAAATATCACTACTTATATCAATATGACTGATCAACTACCAATCTACTATTAGTAACCACTATTAGTGTTACTAGTAATTCACTTTACTGTAAGTTATTTATCTATATTATTAATACTCCTGTATTTTATATATAGTAACGTGTGTTTAGTGTTTATTGGAGTTAATCAGACTTTACATTTGATATTCTTCTTGTCTCTGTGTGTCTGTGCAGTCATAACATAAGCTGTTTCCTCCTGGATCAGTAACGTTTTCTGATTTTGTGATGGACAGGGGTCGCGGGGGAGCAGTGCCGCCTCCTCCTCCCAGCCGCGGAACCGCAGCCCCCGGGGGAACCGTGGGTACACGCACCTCCCTGCCCACCAGCATGCTAGCTAGAGGGGTCTCAGCCCCCCGGGCCAGAGGAACCGCAGGGACCCCGGGATACAGAGCCCCTTTGCTGCAGGCCACACATGAAACCTACGATGACTATGTAAGTAAACCAAGGTTCAGTATTACTGTCACCAGCGGCTGTGAAAATGTAAATAATGTGATGAAACGTTTCTCCATGGACCACAGAGCAACATTAAACAGAGTGCAGGTTACAGCAGAAACATCACAACAAATAGATACAACAATGTACAGTAATGTAACGTAACAGTACAGTGTGAACGGGTTGTAAACCTTCCAGAGAGACTAAAGAACAGTGGCCCTCAGTGATGACACCAGCAGTTGGGATTCAAACCTACAACCTTCTTAATGCAGAGGCAACTCCCTAACCACTAGGCCACCAGCTGCCCTGCAGTTGACTAGTGCTGCACCATAAGTGTGATTTTACACAGGAGGCAGTTACAGCACTATCTGAGCCACTGAGGCTATTCTCCAACCGTATA
Source organism: Alestopetersius hilgendorfi (assembly GCA_037577075.1). Classification (NCBI taxonomy): domain Eukaryota; kingdom Metazoa; phylum Chordata; class Actinopteri; order Characiformes; family Alestidae; genus Alestopetersius; species Alestopetersius hilgendorfi. Next base: position 18,676,011 of record JBBIGB010000001.1, on the reverse strand, counting down.
CACTACTGAACTGTTTTCTTTCTGATCGATTTCTTTGTATGTTGTTTGTTTTTAGTTTGGATCACACAATGTTCCTAAACCCGCCGACTTTAATATCCCTACTCCCATCTAATCAGGTCATTTATTTATTTATTCATTAACACAAATTTATGTAAAGATTTCTTAAATTTCTTCTGAAAGCTGATTAAAGGTTGTTTACGCATTCAAATAAGTCCCGCATCTCTAATAATTTCTTCCGAAAGCTGATTAAATGCTATTTATCGTTTAATCATAGATTCAAATAAGTGTCATATTTCAAACAGCACCTCCTGATCGTGCTGCAGCCATCATGAATTTGACGCTCGGATCCTTGCAGCCGAACAGAATCCTCGGGTTGCACCGGCGGTCTTATGTACAGAAAAATGCAATAAAAAGGGGGTGAAGCGAGGATGCCTCCGCCCCCTGAGGTAAATGGAAAAACTCAGTGATGTGGCCTTTCTGTTTACCGGAGGTTGAATGAACTGGTGATGGCGGAGAACGTTCAGATTGAAAAGGGTGAAACGCAGCACCGTTTCACCTGCCCACCTTAAACGAGTGTCATAGTTCACAAGATTCAGTAAACACACAGAAGTACACAGAAATAAGGCACAACTTTGGCTGGGAAATTGCTCTATTTACTGTTATCAATGACTCTCAGTCCCACTTTCATGTGATACAACCAAATAAAATGCCATACAGTGTAAAACATGTTGTGGTAAATGTTGCTAGGGCAGTAAACTCCCATACAATGCTGCCTGAGACCTGATTTCAGTAAATATAAACAGTGTAAAACAGTCTAGAACCGGTGTTTACCCTCAGAACTCAGAGTGTATCAGTAA
>JBBIGB010000001.1:18664997-18675054 GCA_037577075.1 Alestopetersius hilgendorfi | reverse complement strand
TAAGACTGTCTCTGTAACTAATGACTGTAAGACTGTCCCTGTAACTAATGACTGTAAGACTGTCCCTGTAACTAATGCCTGTAAGACTGTCCCGTAACTAATGCCTGTAAGACTGTCCCTGCATTTGTGTAAAATAAATATAGCATTAATGTGGACCATTTGCACCTTGCACTCTTCTTCTAATTTTACATTAATGTGATAATCACATATTTTCAGGCATGTGGACAGAAACACAGATTCCTAACCTTTAGCCCAGATATAGATGTTTCCACTGGAGTCTCCTGTTATTGCGTCCCCGTTCTCAGCAAACGCGACACACAGCACATACTTGGGTTTCTCATGTTTCTGAAAAAATAAAGCAAATAAACTTTCTGAATAACAGAATGTAACAGATGTAAACATGCGAAAAGTACACAAGACTATTAATCCAATCCAGTGTTATCCAATGTGATCCATGTAATGTATAGAACAAATAACTACTGATTCTGATCCTGAACAGAAGGTTCACGGCCTGTTTTAATCAGGAACAAAAACGCTTCTAGAGACCAAAAACACTACAAACCTCGAACAGTCCCTGACGCTTGGTAAGAGTGTTCCCCTCCACAGTCCAGAAATTGAGGTGGGACTTCCCACAGGTGACAATCAAGTTGACCTCCATGGGGTGGAAGACAGCCCCCAGGACGGAGTCATTGGAGCACTACACAGTTAAGAACAGAAGACGTTTCCTGAACTTTAAATCAGAAGATGATTTTGAAAGCCTTTTCCATTCAGTGTAACAGAAGTGTAGTCTTGTAAAACAAACTGAAGATAATGAAGCACTCTTGTGTTTTTTTTAACAGGGCCCGTTCTTAGTAATCTTGCATTAAGGAAACTACTTCAAAATCCAGTTCTATTTGCCTAGATTAATGGACCAAAGAGTCATAAAAGCACTGGTTAGTCTTCTCTAATGAGCACTTAGTGAAAGCTCCATTTGCCACGGGTGGGCTGTGAAGAACGCTCACCACAGACCACAGCACTCAGGGCAGGAAGGCGGCAGCTACTCTGCAACCGCTGCTCACTTCTGCCAACTTCTATCTTTTGATTTATCTTTCTTCTAGTTTTTATTCCCACTAATGCTGGGCAACAATTTTCATTTTTTAATCGCAATTAATCATATTGTTAGACGCAAAAAAAATATTAAAAATTAGCATACGTCACATTTTTATTTTTAAAGTACTGCTGTATGAACACCTACTAGTACAAAAAGCAATAACCTTTCAAAATAAAAGTATTAACACTGTGTTAACATGCCATAAAATAATTGTCTGCGTTAATGATGCATTAATGCAATAACAACACATTAACTTGCCCAGCCCTTATTGGCACCAATCACAAATCACTGATGCTCCTTGTTTAATGTGTTTCGCTGTGCTCTCTCTCTTCACACACAAAGATAGATTGTCAGATGGCCTCACCTTCACATCAGCAAGTTGCTTTTCTTTCTGCCAGTCCCAAACAGACAGGATGTGATCATTTGCATCATCAACTGCACACAGGTGGGCACCACCGTTCTGGAGACACAGAGAGACGCGTCACTTTTCATCTACTTATTCACTTCTTCATCATCACGAACAGGAACCTAAAAATGCAAAGACCTGAAAGAGCTGATTCAGCTGCATTCATTTTGCAAAATTAGAATTAAATATACTATTCTAATCAATTACAATAACTACAATAAATTATAACAATATTTATTATTTCAAACATAACCTTTTATTTGTCCAAAATGAACTCAAGCTCATTACAGAATCTAAAAAAAAAGAAAGAAAGAAAAGGTTTGGTGTAATGTTCTTACTCTCAGTATTTCAATACTGCACAGCTGTGTAAACTGCCCCACCGATCGAGTGTATTTTAATATGGTATTCAAATTCATTCTGATAAAATTAAGTAAACTGAATAAAAAAAAAGGCCAAGGCCAAGTCTACCGTGTTGCTTGTATGCACTGTTTTTTCCTGCATTGCTATGTGTGTGTGTGCATTCTGTGTATTTTAAACATAATTTAGGTCAAATTTGAGCTTTCTCCTGTACCTTTTCAAGTACAGTAATCGTTACATTCCAAGAGCACCTGTGTATAGTGAAAAATCGCATTGTTGAGTTTTGGTAAAAAAAAAAATGTCTAAAAACACGAAATTAAATATGCTCCCACAACATTTTAATTTCATGTTAAACTCAGTTTAATGCATTACCCTTAAAGAAAATGTAAAGGTAAATAAAAAATCAGAATCAGAAAACTATTGCTTAAAAAAACGTTAGCATTAACGGTTAGCATTAGCTGCGCGCAAACACACGTACACAAAAGAAAGGTTGAAATAACTCTCTCTACCCACATGTTTAGACAGGGTACAGGGTACAGCTTACTAATACTAAATAAACTGAGATAATTGAGGGGTGGGGTGGGAGTTTAAAACACTAAAATATGAGGACAAGACATGCTACATGCTGCAGCAGCTTCTTCTTCTTTTCATGGTGGTTGACAACTTTTCAGTGTATTACCGCCACCACTGGCCATCCGCTATAGACTTAATCTGACAGTGGTGATCCACGTAGAACCGAGGGCTTACACCTCAAGTAATGTTTACAGTCGCATTTGCAGCTCTCCTAAACTTCAGAAACGAGTGGTTTAAACACAACACACCGATTTGGAGAAGGCCACACAGGTGACCGCACGGTCGAACACACCCATCCCAATCACGTGCAGAGTGTTCAAGCTGACAGAGTCCCAGACACGAACATGTGGAGCCAAGAGCTTATGGGAGAAAACAAGAAGAAATTAATTACACAGGTCAACAAAAACATTTTTTTTGTAATCATCAGAAACCACAATTTTTATGCTGATTTCAGATCTGCTTAGGTCACATCAACTTGAATGATGAGTAATATTAGATCTGCAATAGACTTGCATGCGTTTTTATTAAACCACAGCACCAATCAAGAACTGTTTCAATATTTTCAGTGTGAAGTCAGACAGGCCACACTGTGGCATAGACACAATGATCATTCAGACCTATTGTGATACACTTCTGTTATGTGACTTATGTCACTAAAAGCACAGAAATACTGCTTCAGAACAAGAGTGTAAACACAAGACTTACTTTTCCATCCTTAGATGTTCCAGCAACTTGTCCTGTCGCTATTGTGACCATGTCTGGATGCACAGCCAAGCTACAAAGAGAACATTGTTGTTGTCAGTTAAGACTTCTTCTCAGTGTGGTCCCTCTAGTTTATTCTGAAGTTTTTTAAACAACAGGAGAAGTGCAATGTTTTAAAATTATATTTCAAAATGTAAACTATAGAAAATGTAAGTTTATATATACACTATATGGTCAAAAGTACTGGGACAGTTTTTCAGGGTTTGGGCCCCTGCCTTCCAGTGAAGTGCATTCTGGACAGCACCATGCTTCAACTCTGTGGACCCAGTTTGAGGAAGAACCTTTTCTATTCCAGCATGACTGTGTCCCACAGAGCCCTGACCTCAACCCCATCCAGCACCTTTGGGATGAACTGGAACAGAGATTGTGATCCAGACCTTCTCGTCCAACATCAGTGCCTGACCTCATAAATGCTACAGAACAAATGGACACAAATTCCCACAGAAACTCCAGAATCTTGTGGAAAGTCTTCCAATAAGAGTGGAAGCTGTTAGAGCTGCACAGGGGGAACGACTCCAGATTAAAGTCTACAGGTTTGAAAGCAATGTCATTTAAGTTCTTGTTGGTATAATGGTCAGGCGTCTTAAAACTTTTGTCCATATAGTTTATAGCAATTTTATGTAACAGAAAAGTCAAATGAATATTAGATAAGGGACATCCTGCCTTAATAAAAAGATATGACTAAGATTTGCATTTGATAATCCTCCCAAAGTCTTCAAGAACAAAAGACAAAGCATTTTATATACACAACGGTCATAGATTTAGTACAGGCCTATTTGAATACAGTATTGAAATAGCTTATCTAGGAGATAGGAATCCATTGTATGATGTCATGAATAATAGGGAAAGAGCAGTGATGGCTCTTGTTTATGCAAATTAGGTCACAAAGCAGCTTCACTTCCTACTTTGGCGTGTGGACGGATAACAGTAGTGGCATGACAAAGTGGAGCTTAGAGGATCAGGAGCTTTGATAATAGTAGATTCAAAACTTTTTTTTCAATGCTCATGTGGTTTCTGTCACTGTATAACAATCTTTTCTACAGATGTGATTAAAGCAAACTGCACAGCTACACCAGCAGTAACAAACAGCAGTAATAACAACCATCAAACTGCTGTAGATTGTCCCATAATTTTTGTCCATTTTATATGCATCAGTACATTGTCCAGTATCAGAAACCACACACTCAAGGCTATTTGAGAGCACTTAATAAATGAACAGGGCTTCAGACCAGAGTATGATGACTGTGTATGCCTTTATGCAAGCACTTATGCAGTGCACTAACCTACTAAATTGTGCACAATTGACTTTACACCAACTCTCCCTGCATTTAACTGCTTTAGGTAATCCTTTAACACCATGACAACCCGTTCTACTACATCACACAGATGTTTACCATTTGACATCATCGTTGTGGCCCAGGTAGTGTCTCTGCTGCTGCTCTTCCACGTTATACAGCACCACCACGGAAGCGTTAAAGTAGACGATCTCCCCCGTGGGTAGAAGGTGGAGATTAGAACGGCAGTCTCTGCCCCTGTAGCCATAACTGACAGATGGTGTTAAGGTAAATAAGGCCAAAGGGATGGAGGGAATAATGCATGAAATATTAACCACTGAACACTTCTCACATTTACGGCAAACTACGCTTTTTATCCAAAGCAACTTCCGTTCCCTACCTACAGGGGGTAGTCTCCCTGGAGCAACTAAGGGTCTTGCTCAGGAACCCACTGGTGGTGCTGAAGGTCCAGAGGCAAGTACCCTACCCATTAGGCCTCCACCACCACAACCTTGTAAAATTGAGGAGTGGTCTCAGTTTGCTATTCTCCAAACAAGAGGAGCAGAATCAATGCTGGGATGCCAGTAAATGCTGCACGACTGTTAAAATACACATATATTGGGAAAGGGATTGTAGTTATTCTAGACCATTTGTTTTCTGTATTTTCTTATATTGTGAGATTGAGTTTATCGAGCACATTTTATGACATTTTAACTCGTCTTTAAGAATTCTTGATTCTTCTTTATGGATATAATTACACAGACAGTCCCTTACAATTCTATTTCATTTGCCTGTTTAAAAAAGGCCCAGTGCTGCAGTAGAAGTGTTTGCCTTGTTCCTGCTATGCAGTACAGCGTTGTGCAACATTAAGGATACACCCACTGAAGTTTCAGCTTGCGCTCAGGCAGTGCCACCTTGTGGTCCAGGGCGTAACTGTCCCTCTGCCGCTCGGGAATGTGCATGGTGACCGGGCGTCCACGCAGAAACATCCTCACGTACCCATCCTCTGTTCAACAAAAGACACACATGTGAGGGCTGTAGTATGTAGTTTATATTATTTACATCAAACCACCATTGGCAGTATGAAGACTTTGAATCCAAATTGGATTAAAAGTAATGACCATTTTTGCTTTATGGTGAAATAGGATACATACATGGATGATAAACCCACCTTTATTATTTTAAAATTGTGTGTCAATGGGACTTTTAGTCCAAACATGCATCATACCATAATGTATTTATGAATGAAACTCATATCTAAAATGCATTTTGACTTTCAGTACAAATGCATTCTAAACTAGAAACTATGTGGCAGTAATAGCCCATTATCCTACAAGCCTCTCATACAGGGCATTATGTCAAATCATTATGGATTCCATCTGCATCCTTTGCAATCAAGGCAGCCTAATTCACATAGAACGTCTAGAATATCTCCTGTTCTCTTGGGCCTGGGATTACTGTTCACCACGATCAAACAAATCAGCGTTCTGGGAAGAGCTCTGCAATGAGCTAATTAAGAATGTATACTGCTTCTCAGCAAGGGCAAATGTTTATTTTCCCCCTGACTGCACAACCTACGTTCATGTTTTTGAAGAGTCAGCAGTAACAGAGTTCACAAAACGTTCAGTCTTTCTGCTTTTAAAAAGCTGTAGGTCTACTGTGTTGCTCCATTACCACTGATGGAGCTGAATTGACTGCTCAGTCTTCTGTACTGTAATAAAAAACAACCTTTGTCCTAGATTTTGTCTCATTTGTCTTGCGGCGTGTGGGTATCTTGATTTAGACCTTCTGTTGAATCACCTGCAGCAGCATTAATATGGTCTATGCCAGAGGTTCCCAACCTTATTTGAAGCCCCAATGGCCTGTGTCCAAGACAGGCCAGGCCCCCGCAACCCCAACTCCTACCCGCATAGAACCACAAAAAGAATAAAGTGATTAATGAAACTTTTATTTGCAAAAAATAAACAGTGATTGTAGGTTTTTGTTATTATACTCACACACACACACACACACACACTTCTCAGACATTTTATGAATTTAATGTGTACAAATATAATTCTGGTAACCTCAGTGCAGACAACATTGTGCGCAACCCTGCGATCTCCAGTGCACCAGACCCCAGGTTGGGAACCGCTGTTCTATGCAATGCAACTACAATATTTTGTTTTTCTATAAAATTTTCACACAAATTATTCAACATTCCTCTCAAAAACAGCATAAAAGTATATAATCAGGAAAGCTGATTACTGAAAAATAATGTTTTCATCCTCACTACCTCACTCAGACCCTAAGTTCGGCACCAGCACATCTGATCCCTGTTATTGTTTGCGCATGGCGTTGACAAAGCAGTGTCAATACATGAAAGAGCCGCGGGCGAGGACTTGTCTGACAACCACCAGCGTAAAGATTCAAGGTCGAACCAAAATCCCCCCCGCCCCGTGCACAGACTTACCAGCATTGAGGGTAAACTCTTTGGATTTACTGAAAGAAAACAAACAAAAAAAATCTTTAGTCACATCACTCATCATAATCAAGGATAATCAGGGTAGCAGTCAGTTAGACTCAGATACCTCAGATTTACACTTCTCAAGAGTATCAGTCCAATTCTAGTGCCCTGTTATACTCTTATAAGCGTGAGTAAGAGAAAACTGTTTAACCTATTACTCAGTTATCTACATTTACTCACTTCTTTTCATTTAATTTATTTTAGATCAAAAGAATCCCCGACCGAAAACAAATGTCAGCTCAGATAATAAAAGATGCTGGGTAGAGATCCTCTACTGCACATTTACATTTATTAAAGTGACAGAACCGGTTGGTTAAGCCACATTACCCATCTCTGATTATATTGTAGATAATTATAAGTACAACAAGCATCACAATATCACAGAGCAGGTTGGTACAGAGCAGAAAAGTTGAGTAAGGCCATCTTTAACTTGTCAGCGGTGTTTTCACAGGAGGTTAAATAATTCAGGAAGCTCATCCTTTATTGCTGAGCCTGCCTTGCTCTCTTCATACTGCACTAATGTGCAGGACAGGGGGGAAAGGGTCAATGAGAACTACCTGGAAAAATGAAAATGTACACAAATCTATGAGGAAATTCAAGAGGAAAGCAAATGTGATAAGAAAAAATGACTTGCACAGACAGAAAAACAAAGAATATACAGAATATGGTATTAATAATAATAATAATAATAATTATGATGCATGTGCACATGCAGCTGCCACTGAACCCTCTCTGTCGGAGAGAAAGTAATTAGGATGTCTGTCTGATTATCTGGCAGCTCCATCAGAGCACGAATAGATGGCATCTGCTGATCCAGCAGCGCTCAGCAAAAGAACAGAGAGGCAAAGCTGCACATTACACACTCAAACATTTTAAAGGAACGTTCTGTGAAATTGTGCATTAGGAAATGTACGGTGTATTTAGATTAGTGACTAAATATGAATGCATTAGGAGGAAAGGGACCTGTGTGCAAGAGTGTGGGTGGCCAAGCCTTACAATGGGCCAACTGTAGTCCTTCCCAAAATTGGGACAGACGGCCCGGAATTATGTAAACCACAGAAAGGCTTCAATCAAGGCAGGGCTTCAATTGAAAAGGGCCACAAAGAGGCAGGATTCTTTCCACCGCAGGGTGCATGACTGCATGCATATTCTACAGTACAGGCTATTAGCCTTAGGACAAGGAGCACAAATATCCTGCTCTACTGAACTTGAAAATGAAAGCAGTGTTATAATCGGTTCTATTTATGATCATCATCTGGTGTCATACGGTCTCACAAAGTGTTTACAAGACACTGAAACAACATCTGAAGGGTCCATTGTAAGGAAAAATAAGCTGATAAGACACAAAACTGCTCCTTCGATACTGGACACAAGAGATATTGACACTGAAACAAACCCGACAAGATTCTATTCAAAGTTGTGCCAGGATTACTCCTTCTACAGAATGTCCTGAATCTAATTTGCAGTCAGGGAGTGTCTGCTGTTGCCACCGGGAGTCAATAAGCTTAATGCATGTGTCTAAGTGGGGGTGGAGAGTGGGGTGAGCGCTGGGGTTAAATCAATGGTCAATCAGTAGAAATTGCCGTATCAGCGTTCCACGGATGCGTCAAGCCTGTGCATGTGTCTACATTACAATAGAATAAAAAGAATAAAAATAAGAGTAAAATCAGATGCTAACGTGCACATTTTTGTCTCCTGACTCATGCATAATTATATAAGGCTCTTTAGCAAAGGGGCTGGGAAAGCTGGGGGAGTTCTGAACCTCAAGCTGGGATTTTAGACCCCTAAAGTGGAAGCTGAAGGAGGTCAATTTCTAAACAACAGATGTTTTGCACACAGAAAACAATAAATGAGCCAACAGTCATCAAGACACAGTAAACACCCATATTCAAATGCTCTTAAGAGTTCGATGGTTCATTGTGAACTGTTTTGACTCTAAGGAGGCTCTGATAGATGTAATTTAAAATAATATTTATAAGCATAGATTCAAAGGAAGCAACAATGGCTTAAAATCCTAAGTGCAGCCCTGAAGGAGATTTTCTATCCATTTTCATATCTTTAATCTGGGAGGCAGGAAATGACAAGGTAAACAGCTAACTCCCATTTAAAAGGAACAGGTTAGACTTTAGTTATAGTACAGTGTAGCACCGTCCACTGGTCTACAAACATCCTGTTTTTGGATGTTCAAAACTTTTTACAGAAGTAATTTGCACTTTACACTTTGTGTGGTCACTTTCAGGCATTACACCGAAAGCTGGAACCGACCAAAACTGCAAAAACCCAATCAAACTGTGAAAAGCTCTCTGTTAGGAGCAAACAAGTCTCAAAATACTTTCACGCAGAATGAAAAGAGTTGGTTTACCTGGCAGATTTCTTCATGGTGTGTTTTTTTTTTCTTTTGTGTAGCGGACAGTATTAGAGTTTGCAAACAGAGGCTTCCAGGCAACAGAGCAGTCGGTTCCTTGTTTGAGAGAACTTAAGCCCTGTATGAGTGTGACTCTGTCCAGCCAATGGTAACACACTTCCTCACTCTGCATGACTGCCCCTTCTCCATAGAACACACCCACCCTTCAGCGCAGTAACATGAACTTGGTGGTGGGAGTAAAGTAACAGGGTGTTGACCAAGCAGTTGCAACGCAGCTTGATCTGTGGGCACCATAAACCTGAGTTGGATTCTCCTCTTGTTCAAACAGCCTGCAGGTGTGCAGTCAGAACATCGGGTCTGTTGTGGGAGAAGCTCAGCAGAACGTCTCCATTCAAGTCTTTACTTACAAAACCACACCCACTTTTATTCTCCACCTTTGAGTGAATATGACAAACAAGACAAAGAGCTGCTGGAAACACACACACATACACAAACAAACACACATACACACACAAACACATACACACACATATACACAAACACACACACACACATATACACACACAAACACACATACACACACAAACACATACACACACATATACACAAACACACACACACACACATACACACACAAACACACAACGAACACACCACACACACACACACACACACACACACACACAAACACACACACACACACACACACAGCTGTAAAGACTAG
>JBBIGB010000001.1:18617186-18627186 GCA_037577075.1 Alestopetersius hilgendorfi | reverse complement strand
CAACTAAGCCAGAGATAAAGGAAAAGGAAAACTCCCTCACTCAGATGCCACATTACTTCCACTGCGCAACCAAACTAGTTCACCCACGTAGTCCGTAAGTACGAGGCTAACGTTGTAAGCTGAGTGGGAGTGTCATAAACTCAAGACGGCGAATGTTGAGACTGTTAGAACCCGAGGACCCTCTGTACACATGCGCTTTAAGAATCTAATTTAAATTTCAGATTGAATGCCTAAGGACAAGGAGATAAAAAGCGATTGGAGATAAAAGCAACACCGTGCCAAAACTGTAACAAATAGTGTTTAAACAAATTCACAGCTGCTCACGACTGGCATTAATGTTTTCGCACTGGCTCTAAAACACAGACATCTGTGGCTGGGAGTCCAAGAGAGTATATCTGGCTTTGCTCTTTGGCCCTTCACCAATTACTGTGATACTAGCCAGCATGGGCGTCTGTCAGCTGGTGTAATCGTTTTGGCAGTTAGTGTTCTCCTCCAAGCGTGTTGAGCTGTTTACTGCATTAGCAGCAGAGATGTAGTTGCACAAATACTACTACTAATGTATGATGAACCACTCTGTTGTGGGGTTAAAAATGATGCACAAAAAGTGAACATCCATGACGTGGTTATGGACAAATGATTAAATATGTTGCTTTCTGAAATGTGCTTACTGATCCTAAGTGGAGTTCCATAGTCATTCATATTCATCCACAGTCCTTATTGCAAAATAACGACAAAGGTCATTTGTATTAATGTGTTACATTTATTTGGCAGACACTTTTATCCTACGCCACTTATAATACAAGAAAACACTGAGAAAACCGAACGAGTCCTTCATGTAGGGAGTAGTGCAAGGAGATGTATAGAAGTATATAGATACTTTTAAAAACCTAGCAGTCTTAAAAAGTGTCTCCAAAGATCTGACATTTAAGGTCTTTTAAGGACACTAAAGAGTTAATTAACTCTTTAGTGTCCTTAAAAGACCTTGTGACTTACCACATATCACTAATGAAATGTCATTAGACTGTAAAGATATTTTAATCACATTTTGAGTATCTGGAACGAACCATGCGTATTTCCGGAGGCCACACCAGGTGCTTTATCGGTTCATAATTGTGGTCTGTGGGGCTTAATAGGTCTCTAAAGTATTACACCACAAATACATCATGGTAGTAAGTCACATGTCTTCAAGCTTTTCAGGGTGAAAAATCATGAATTTGCCCCTGAATAGTTGAAATAGTTGTCTTGAAGCCAAATAGCTCCTGTATAATACCCGCACTGTTTATATGAGCGAGTTCTCTGTATGGCTCATTGTGTCTGTAGGCTGGAGTAGACAAGGCTGAAATAGTGCTGCATGAAGTCCATTATACAGTAGACATGTAGAGGTTAAGGAGTCACACACCGGACATCCAGTAATGAATCGGCGATGTGTGCGTTTCTCATGCCTTTGCACATTTCGCGTGAGGCCTTTCATGTTCGCTGAATGCTGTTCGCGAGGGCGTTTAAAGGGAAGTCATGTGAAGTCATCTGGGTGGAGGGATTTCTGATTGAGTTTGAATAATGATTTTCTTCAGTGAAAACGCGATTCGAATCTGTTGGTCCTAAAACCTGGCTTCTGAGACTCTATTATATAACCCGCAAATAAAAGAAGTCTTAACTTCTAAATTAAGGAGGCAGCCCCGTAAGACCAGTATATCCATCCTCTGAGTTCTCTCACAATTGATGGCATTAAAGTCAGCCCTTCGCCTCGTCTCTCTCTGCGGCGTTCGATGTAATGAGAAATCTGAACATGTTTGAAGCAGACGCCTCGGCTGGTTTAACTGGAATTTTTAGCACAGCCTGAGATGTCTCTTATAGATCAAACTTAGTCAGATTATCTCATACCCTAAAGAGTAATAGTAATCAAATGTGCCATGGAATAAATTTGACTAAAGATTCAATTACAAAAAAATATATATAATCTAGAACACCTCGTATTTCAGAGGTGATGATCAAGTTTGCAGTCAAGAGGAATTAATTGTAGAGGAATTAATAGATTATTGCATTATATTCTTTATCCTTTCACAAGGTTCCCAAAATACTTGAAATATCATGTGGCTCATAATATATATTTAAGTTCTTAAATGAATTGTTAAAAAATCTAGTTTATATTGTTTTGCACAATACCTAAAAGACGTGCTTCTTGTTGAGTGTTTGGAGCCATGAGACTAATAGAAAAGATGTCTGTCAAGATTTTGGACTTCAATCACTATTCATCTCAAGTGCAAAACGCCAAGCATGTCTTGGTTTGTTAAACCCTTCATTCAACCTTACACTTGTAAATGAATCACATGGAGTTGTGTAATTTGAGTTGGTCCATTTATATCTTAATACTACTAATAATAACACCTATTATACACCTTAAAATGCATTAGTAAAATCAGATATACAGGAGTGTGGTGCTGTGTAAAAAGACACATCAGTACTGGGATTTGAACCCACAACCTTCTAATTGCAGGGGTAACTCCCTAACCACTAGGTCACCAGCTGCCCTAGGCAGAGTGATAGTGTCTTGCTCAAGGGTACCTCATTGGTGCCACTAGAAGTTCTGGGATTTAAACCCACAACCTTCTGATAATTGAGGCAACATACAGGAGTGTGGTGCTGTGTAGTAATACATAATGTGCCGCATAATTAAGTGTTCATACTAACGCCGGGTGTTTGGACTCTGCCAGGTGTTTGAGGAGGACTGGCCTCTGTGTCCAGACTCCGGCTGTCCGTCTGAGAGCGTGCTTGAGGAGGACTGTGCTGGTGATATCGGGCCGGTTCCTCCAGCCCAAAACGGGAACGGAAACACTCAGCACTGCCACGAGCAGCTGGTCTTAGAGTGGGACCCTTCTGTGGACATCGGGGGCTCTGTGTCCCACGGCGATGTAGATTCCTCTTCCTTCTTCAGTGCCAGAACAGGTGGGCTCTGGGTGGTAGACCCCATCAGTTCTGCAGTACGGCCTCGTCAATGTAACATATTTCACTTTGTGGTTCTGCTCTGAGTAACACAAGGCAACGATTTTACTGCCAGAGTAGTCTGGAAGATGTCTTTAATAATGTACCAAGTGTTTATCAAATATTGATTTAAAGAATCTTATTTAGATGTTTTCATTTCTTAATTGTTTATTTAAGTCTCTTGGTTAAAAAAATAAATAAATAAATATATATATATAATTAGTGTGTTGGAACTATGCAAAGAAATGCATAAAATGAGCTTAATGTGCTATTCTTAAGCAACCAAACACATTTTAAGTAGAAAGCAAGATGGTAAAAGTAGAATATGTACATAAATGATTTTATGTGTGAGAGATATTGTGTGTGGGGTGGAGGTAGCTCAGTGGGTAGGATACTTGCCTCCAGACCAAGAGGTCATGGGTTAGAATCCTGCCTTCAGCAAAACCACCACAGGGTCCCTGAGCAAGACCCTTAACCCCAAGTTGCTCCAGGGAGACTGTGCCCTGTAGGTAAGAAATGGATAAAAGTGTCTGCTAAATGCCGTAAATGTAAATGTAAATGAGAGACCCTGTAAGTGAGTCAATGGTGCATGAAGAATGAAGTTATAGCAAAATTTAAATCAGTTCAATTGTTTATTCTGTTTGAATCTGCATTTAAATGTTACGTTTTGACATTTTTGTTGGAACAGGTAGAAGTAGGAGAATAAACAAGGTCATTGAAAATTACAGTTGAGGGGAAAAGCTATGCTTAAATTATTCTTAGTTAATCTACATTCAAATTTTGCATTTTTTATCTTTTCTTTTTAACTTGTCTGGGGTAAAACAATGATGAGAAAGAGAGTAAGCAAGGTCAATGAAAATGATAGTAGAAAAAAAATATTCTTAAATTATTATTTAATCTACATTTAAATTGTACATTTTCTTTGTAACTTTTCTGGGGGGAGATGCAGTGGAAGTGGGAGAACACAAGGTCATAGAAAACAACTGTGAAAAAAATGCTGCTTAAATCATTATTATTTAATCAGAATCTGTTCATAACTACATACTGATTAATCCTTTTAAAAGGTCTTGTTTCGCCGCTGTAATCGAGTCCTTTAACGTGCTGGTTTGGTGTGTGTTTCACAGGCTGTTGCCTTGTATAATCCTCTTTTCACACATGTCCCCATGCAGCGCATCAGTTTATTATTATCTGAACGCGAGGCAAATCTCCACTGACTCATCGAGGGCATTAAAGGTTATCTTTCTTCTCTAGGTGTCGGTAACGCTGAGGAGCTGCTTACCAAAGATCCTCTGAGGAGGAGAGCTTACCTGAGTCCAGTGAACTCGCCAAAGACCCCAACATGTGTAAGTGTGAACTGTCCATTTGTTATACATGAACTCATTCTCTGTCTTTAACCCACTTAATCCATTCACTGAGTGAAGCAGCAGCGGCCAAAAACTCAGCTCCTGGGGAGCAGTGTGTGGTGATGGTACCTAGGGTCACTAGCAGTCCTGGGATTTGAACCCATGACCTAATTGCTGGGGCAACTCCCTAACCCACTGGGCTACCAGCTGCCCCAGACAGAGTGATGGTATCTTGCTCAAGGGTACCTCATTGGTGCCACTAGCAGTCCTGGGATTTAAAACCACAACCTTCTGATCATAGGGGCAACTCCCTAACTGGCTGGGCTACCAGCTGCCCCAGACAGAGTTAGTATCTTGCTCAAGGGTACCTCATTGGTGCCACTAGCAATCCTAGGATTCAAACCCACAACTTTCTGAGCATAGGGGCAACTCTCTAACCAACTGGGCTACCAGCTGCCCCAGACAGAGTGATAGTATCTTGCTCAAGTGCACCTCAGTGGTGCCAATAGTAGTTCTGGGGTTTGAATCTACAACCTTCTAATCACAACTCCACAATTAGGGCAACTCCATAACCACCAGGCCACCAGCTGCCCCCATGTGTCCAGCAGCTGGTGAGCGTCCCTCAGGGTCCTGCCTGCTTTTACTGAGATTGTATCCAGTCAAACGACAGCTAGTCAAGGATATTGAATACCTTAATGGTAATAAATAGTGGCATAATGTATGTGCATATATTTTCCATGAAGCAACAAATGCAATAGAAATGCAAAAGTGAAGAGGAGGCGTGGGGGTACATGCTTTGAATTTTTATGTTAAAGAAATGCGTCAGACCACACGTCTCTACGTCGCTTCTACGTTCTGTTTCTGGCCTGCACCAGATCAAAGGCGCGTGAGGAATACAGATGGGAAATATGACTGAAAGTTATCATTATTATGATAAATTGTGATGCAATGTATTCAATACACCACAAATATCAGCGGAACAACCGTATGCATCATAAAAAGAAAAAGGAAGAGACCAGTTACAGAGAGTCCATCACCCTGCATCTGGTAACCGCATACATGTCCTAGTAGTGAGTTATTTTTTTTAATTGTCCAACTGTTTGAAAGTTTTTCTTTCATTCTTTTTTAAATGTTTCTTTTTTTAAAAAAAAAATACTCAGGTTTTTCTAAATTTCTTCAGTCTTTCACTACAGTTTCTATTTGTTCACAAACCTCAGATGATCAAAATATTGTACTGAATATTATTATAATATCATTTGATTCAATATTTTTGTCATATTGGCCTCATAGTGTAGTATGTTCTTGAAGTCGACTATGTCTCACATATTCCTTTTAAAACGCTCATACTTTTCTATATGAAAGGCTGTTTACTGCTGGCCTACATGCTAGAACTAAAAACCCTTGTACTACTAAGCCTTAGTGCTTCTTTGAACTTGTTGCTTACAGTGAGAGTGTAAACAGCTTTGCTCATTTACTGACTGTTGCTGTACTTTTATCCTTTTCCATTAATTTTAGCATAGAAATTCAGGGTAATCTTTTTTCCTGAAGTGGCCATTTTTAACATATAGTTTTGTTATTATTATAGTTAAATATAAATAGCAATTAGTAAATATCATTTTTAATCAGACTTTTCAGTGCTTCTGAATGTTTACAGTATGCCCTGAAAAGGTAGTGCTACTTTTATAAGCATGTTTTTGTCACGGAAGTTGAAATGAGAGTGAGTTTTGATTGTTGCCTCTCTTTTTCCAGGTCACAGAGAGGAGCTTAGGGGGTGTGGCTCCACCCCGGACCCCTGTGCCAGGTAAGACTGCAGCCTCTGATTGGTCGCTTGCCGTAATGATGCCAGTGAAGTCACTGCTTATCAAGGCTTAAGACGTGATCAGCGTTAGACAGCTATGCATTATGGGCTGGCCTCATTATGGCTGTTTTTCCAATAGCCTTAATCCCGAAATCTAAGCAAAGTGCTTCATCACTGTTCTCAACACACTTTGTGTTTTTTTTGTTT
Source organism: Alestopetersius hilgendorfi (assembly GCA_037577075.1). NCBI lineage: Eukaryota > Metazoa > Chordata > Actinopteri > Characiformes > Alestidae > Alestopetersius > Alestopetersius hilgendorfi. Next base: position 18,620,859 of record JBBIGB010000001.1, on the reverse strand, counting down.
TTTCCAAACTTTTATATTATGTTCTACAGTTTAGGAATCTAGTGTGATTCTGAATGGAGGTCTGCTTCGATAAAAAGAGCTTAGCTATTTATAGAAGGGATCCAGAGGTCCCTTTTTAGAAAGGCTGCCCATCCTGTATTGTTTGTTTGCCCTGGCAGATGCTGGCAGGCCGCTGTATGGCGGGCTTTGGAAAACCTCCACTCCAGACTCGTACCCGCCCGAGCCCGTCACCTTTGACTCTCAGCGCATCAGTGCCTGGCTGGGCCAGACGCACCGGCTTTGCTCTAAAGCTGTCCAGACAGAGCACACTCTGCAGGTACTTCCCATACTCTGGACCAGAATCCTCATTAAAAAAAATAATAATTATCGTTATTATTATTATTATTATTATTATTATTATTATTGTTTTCATAGCTGCCACCTCTCCTCTTCCTACAGTTTTGTATTGACTTGCTTCCGACGTCAAAATTATTCTGGAGTAGTGCACATGTATTCATATTTTTGGTTGGTTGATCAGAGGCAGAGTACTGATTTATAAAAAAAAAAAGATTTATGTGGCGGCTGCCTCTGTAATGTATGGCTGGAGAGAGAGCAGATGGTCGAATCACCTTAAAAACGTGGGTTGGAAAGAGAGCCTCACAGATAAAGGGGTGAAACGTGGAGAAACACAAACGTAAAACACAGCCGACTCAATAATAAAAAGATGTCCCTCTTTTTTGGTTTAATTAAAAATAATTTGCCTGTGAACGTGTTCAGCTGTCCTTAACCATAAATGGTTTGGTAAGAGCCTTTTATCCATGGTACAAGTAGATTACTTTTTTAAGACATGCTTTTTTTTGCCCATATAGACAGTATTTATATTAACAAGAGTTATACTTGTTTCGTTTGTAGTTTATGGACAGAATGAGTTATGTAGTGAAGTACATGTTTAACTAATTTGGATTCGCTAGTCTCTGTGAATCTGTGGGAAGTAATTAATATTGAATTGCCAGCTTTTGTTCTAGCCAAGACTTCTGTAGGCTAATTAAGTCAGTGTGAGTTCTTCTAGCAGGGTGTTTTTCCCACAATATCCTGCAGGAATTCATATAACATGTGACAAAATCAATCAAGCTCAGCCCACAAAATCTAATTTTCAACCATTTTCTTTGCATTTTAACATGATTAAAATTACCTTGTATAGTGCTTGCCTAAAATGTAAGATTTCACATGTAAACCTTATTTCAGGAGACATATAATATAATTACAAAAGTATTGGGATGGGATTACACCAACAGGGACTTTAAAGGTGTGGTATTCAAACCCATAGTCTTTAATTTGGAGTCATTCCCCCTTTGCACCTCTAATTGATTCCACTCTTCCTGGAAGACTCTCCACAATATTCTGGAGTGTCTGTGGGAATTTGTCCATTCATTCTGTAGCATTTATGAGGTCAGACACTGATGTTGGAGAAGGTCTGGATCACAATCTCTGTTCCAGTTCATCCCATAGGTGCTGGATGTGGTTGAGGTCAGGGCTCTGTGTTCTTCCACACTGAACTCCTCCAGCCATGTCTTTATGAAGTTCGCTTTGTGCACTGGGACACAGTCATGCTGGAATAGAAAAGGCTCTTTCTCAAACTGGGTCCACAGAGTTGAAACATGGTGCTGTCCAGAATGTCTTGTTCTGTTGATTCTCCTTCAGTGGATGTAAGGGGCCCAAACCCAGAAAAACAGCTGTGTCCCAATACTTTTGTCCATATAGTGTTGTCTGAATGCCAAAAAAGATCAGATCTTTTATACCTCATTATTTAATTTACAGTGTTTTAGCTACTATATTACCTGTGATGTAGTTTTGCAGGATGGTCTTAAATAGTGAATTTAGTGTCGGTGCTAGAATGTAGACAGTAGGCTGGATGTATATCAACATAAATGTGCGGATTTCTCATCAGATAACATTATGGCGAAGCATAGACGTCACATGATGCAGGCGTAACATCAGGGCCGCATTAGAGCTGCTGTACTTCTCTTCTGCCACCATTTACACGCACAGTGACTCATCAGAGTCATGTTTACCACCTCGACTCGCCTGTAAACACGTTCACGTTCTTGTAAAAACCTCTTAAATCAGAAGAGTCCCAGCGAGACAGAGCCACGCTTCGGAGATGGCACACGGAGAAAGACGGAGGGAGATTTTTTTTTTTCCTTTGACCTACTAATTAAGCTGTCTCAAACGAATCTACACCATCTTGACTAAAAGGCGGTGCATTTGCTGAAGGGGAATATGGTGGGGAGAGTGGGGTGGAGGGGGCGGGGTGTTCCTGGGAAAGAGAATTCGCTTGGCTGACGCAAAGGCCGCTCGCCCGCTCTAGACTTGGAAGAACCTCGGCGAGAGAGAGAAGCCATTTCCATTTCAAAGAGGCTCTCATAATTTCTCAGCGCTGGCGGTTAATTGGCAGCTTTACAGGGCTGGAAAAGGGAGCCGCGGCACTAACTGGCTCTTTAATGGCCGCCGTAATTGTGGGCGCAAACATAAAGCAACACACGGCGGCGATGGACGTGGCAAAAAAACATAAAGTAAAAACCAAAAAAAAAAACACACAGCCTCTGTTACTGGAGGGGTGGCGGCTTATGTAGACATCCTATGAGAAAACTAGAGTGTGAGAGAAGGTAAAAAATGAAAGGAAAAGACCTCATTAGTTAATGGAAGCAGACTTGTTTGTGGTTTCTTTTCTGTAGCGTAGAGATGCCGTCACATGCAGTGAGGGCCGTGTTGTCCAGCGCTGGGAACTCGGGGTCTGTGAGCATTTTGTTCTTTGTGTGCATCCTCACAGCGGTGCTCCAGTTTTACTTCATCACCATCCACTCAGGAGGAGGAGGAGTGGGAGGAGGAGTGGGGAGTTGAGTATCTGGAGAATGTGCTTCCCGAGAGGCCCCTCTACCAAATGGAAGCCCAAAACATGTGTTCCACCCAGTCATGTGACCCTCACTCTGACAAATGCCACCCAGAGCCACAGGTATCCGTCTGTTTCTTCGTCCATCTCTCGCCGCTCGGGTTTTTATTCTCCTCTATTCCTCAGTAATACTGCGGGTCATCTTCTCTAACGACCTCTTCCACCTGGAAGTTTACCTCTAAAGACAGGACTAGTGGCGCGTGACAGATCCATCTCCTTCCAGTGGATGTTGTAGATTTTATGATGTGCTTTGCACCTCTATACCCTCTGCATATAATTACGCTTGTAATGTTTTCTGATTGCAAATTGCTCATAAACAGCAGCGTCCCCGTGGGGTTCCTTTGTTAATCTGCTGCCGTTCTAATCTTGTCTCTCACTTTCACTAGTGTTTGAAGAGGCTTTGCTCCAGTGACTCAGTGGAGGACAACAGGCGCGCTGAGACACGCCGGTGAGAGAAAGCTTCAGTGCCAGAAAGTCATTTTCAGATTGATATGTTTGGTTTTAATGATCAGGATTCATTTACTGTGTTGCCCTTACTGTTTAGATACTCACTTTTTTGTTAAATTATAATCTTGGTTTTTATGGGATTGAATGTAGTTGTTATATCCTCAGCAGACATGGGGGGGAGGGGGGTGTAAGGTGTTTATTATTTCTATCACAAGGTAAATGCCTGTGCGGAATCTTTATGCCCAAGCCTGAAGTTAGTTTGTAACAGAGCTGGGTTATAAATGAGTGGTAGAGTCA
>JBBIGB010000001.1:18596697-18609816 GCA_037577075.1 Alestopetersius hilgendorfi | reverse complement strand
TGTCCTGAGTCGCCTGCCGGATGGCAGGAAAGTGAACAGTGGCAGTGCAGGGTGGCTGGGGTCCTGCATGATGCTCTCAGTTTTCCTGAGACAGCGCGTGCTGTATTCTGTTTGTTCTCCTTTTGACTGCAGATGCAATATTTGCACAATTTCTGGATGTGTATGCGCCAGTTACCCATTGTGCTAGTTTTTATAAAGATGTATTCCTATGAGTATATTCTATGGGTCTTTTGTGCTCTGTGTGTATTTAGAGACTCTCCCAGTGACATAAACACCCATGCATTTTTCGTTCATGTTCGGAATATGGGCACAATTGTTTAAATTTGGCTCTTTTTGGGGGGTTTTCATTCAATGAACAAGTCCTTCAAAGGTTGTGTCAGGTTCACCGGTCAATCAGTGTGAGTACTCAGTTCCGTGCTCAGGGCGGAATAGAGGGCAAGTGCCACTGAGGAGCCACCTTAGCCCTGCATGTCCTCGCTAACTAGCTGCCCGCGCTGCTAATGGGAGCTGAAGAGCTTCGTCCGTGCTCTGGTGTTTACGGCTTCGTGCTGAGGCACATGCTGGTCAAAATAAAACCTCTGCACAGTGGATGGACGGCCAGGAAATGGACTTGACAGGCTTGTAGCCGTGAGCTTGACACACACAGCCTTCAGCTGAGCCTGTCACTGGGGCTGCTCTCCACCCCCACCCTCCACACGTCACCTCTCCTTCACACACACACACACACACACAGGCTGTCACCAGGCATTAGGAAGACATATACACACACTCACACTCTTTCCCTCCAAACACCCACACCCCCACACACATAGTCTGGGTCATTCACAACACTAGCAGGGCTTGGCTTCTCCCTGTTGGGCCCATGCTGCATCCCTGAGCTCCAGAGACACCAGCCATGCGGTTGGTTTGTAAATGCGAGCAGCGAAGCTTGTCTGGACTCCATCTTTGAGCCCGTGCTGGGGAATTTGTGCCGCTTATACTTGAGCACGGAGGAGAGGAAGAAGATAAAAAGGGGGAGGGGGAACAGTCTATGTCTGTGGTCTGATCAGAGCCAGCAGCCGACGTTATAAAAAAAGCATCAGTCATCTCTCGCGCTGCCTGTATCGCTGACTTCCAAATGACATTGAGCTCAGGATTGTCAGGAAAAGGAGATGCATAGCCTGCTCTAATTGGATCAGCCACTGGTGTAGAGGACGACCCATGGCACGTTCATCTTGACCTCATTCAGCTGGTTATGGGCAGGAGGGCAGCAGTGTGACCAACAAACCTGATGTTTTAACAGGGGTGAAAAATCCCAGTGACTGAAGTGACTGTACTTCATTGCATTGAAATACATTGTATTATTACTATTATGATTACTATTATTCCTTTGAGTAATCTGACCCTTAAATAACTCTTTATGGAGCTCAAAGAATCTCAACACCCTATGATTTGTGTTCGTTTATCTATTATGGTAATGTCAAATCAAATTCCCATCGTCATTAAACGAAATCCCACACTTCTATACTGACAGACCTCTGAGGTTCTGTATCTTCGGTAGTGGTGACCTGCCCAAATAAGGAGCTCCTGCCAAAATAAGGAGTTCCATGTCGTATCCATTTTCTGCTATGGGGAAAAAAATGAATGTTGCAAAAACCACTGCTTTCACCCCCAAAGCTCTAAAGCCGTTTAGTCCTATGGACATTTCCTTTGTGAAAAACATGAAAGTTCATTAAGAAGTCTGAAAAGATTGCAGACCTCATCCCAAATAACCCATTAAGATTTGTCAGGAGGCTTTGGTAGGCAGTCGTGGCCTAAAATTTGAGAAGATGAATGTATATAATTGCGATAAATCATTATAGTAAACGAACTTTCATGCAATATTAATGAAACATGCAGGAGTGTACTTGTAGCATGGAGTTCGAATTATTCATATTTCCTTAATGGCACATTCGCAGAGGTTCTATTGTCCTGTTGTCCTGTGTCTATTCGTCACTAAAGATTTTCATTATGCCCGATTTCTTAACAAATTAGCTGTTAATGTTGAGGCTGATGCAGTAACACGTTTTTGGTGAATGGATCCAGGGGCGTTGGAAGCATTTTTAATGTGGGGGGACTCAGCGTTCTACATCTTGGGGGTTTGTACTTTGGCGTGCGCGTGCAAGGTCTTGGTTGTTGTCCGGGTGACGGGGGGTGGTTGGGTTGATTGCGTGCGTGCAGCGGCTTGGGAAACAAAAAGTGGGGGGTGGGGGTTGGGGGGCAAAACAAATGATTCTGAAAAGTGGAGGGGCATGTCCCTCCCTGCTATAATGATTCCGGTGCCCATGAATAAATCAAATGTAAATCCTGGTGAAAACACACCCTGAACGCATAGAATTAAAATTGGATCCCTCAAACCACACAGACGATTACATAAGCGGAGATGTGTGTGCTGACTAGCATGTGAGAGGCATGCAAGGCTGGAGGACCCCAAAACAAGTGCCTTCTTGGAAGCCGGGCCGAGGAAAAACTTCAAAGCCAGGCTTGTTGATTTGAGGTCAAAAGGTGTGTGTTCATGTGATTATAATGTGACAACATAAAAACTTGCATCTAATCACACTTGGGACATGTTTTACTAAGAAAGTATTGAATCTGGCCACAGTTTATCCAGATATTATCCAGACAGAGTTAATACAAGCCGTAACGAACCTCATACAGCCTGGTGTGACACAGTTTTAACCATGTACACTCAGTCTACGAAGGCTTACTGTACGCTAGACTCAAGGAAAACACAAACAATCATATAAAGCGACATGATCAGGCAGGACCGGCCTTCACCATTGTGATTCTTGCCATGAACCAAAAAACACAATGGCTAGTTCGAAGACGAGCTATGAGCACCACAGGCTCAGTGGCATCCTCCACAAGGAAATGAAAGCTCAGAGACGGAGCACGTAACATTTTTTTGTGCGGATACTCTGTCCTATAAAATATGAATCACGGAACAATATGTTTCTGTTTTGTCCAGGAGGCAAATTTCACCTGATATTAAATTGGAGAACGAACAGTGTGTTGGCGTAAACCCAGACTCCCCGTCCACCGTTCACCCCTCTCCTCCTGCCCTCAGGCTCTTCAGTGCTGTTTTTGTGATTTCTCCACTCACACTCTTTGTTTTTCCTCTCGTTTCTTTTCATTCAGGTTGACCCCAAAGCACATGACTAATCAGAGAGAAACACAAGACTGCGTTTAGACTGCGGCCCGGAGATGCACTCACTGACACAGCTCTACAGTCGGGGTGGGCATGTTCATTAAAATGATCAATACCATGATAAATTATCACAGTACGCTTCTCTGAGTAGATCATGGAGACCTTCAGTACTCCTAGAACATCAACATAAAGACTTGGAAAAGTTACTTTAAAAATGTAATTAAACTACTAATTACTGATTACTCCTTTTGAAAGTAATCAGCTTACTAATGTGATTACTTTATTTCAAAATTAATTAGTTACATTACTAGTTACTTCCCCACCCTCTAATGAAAAGTCAGTTCAAACTCTTAAGTCAGCTCAGACATACTCTTAAGTCGGCTCAGACACACTCTCTAGTCAGCTCAGACACACTCTCAAGTCAGCTTAAACACACTTGTAAGTCAGCTCAAACACACTCAAATCAACTCAATCACATTCTGAAGACAGCTCAAACACACTTGTAAGTCGGCTCAGACACACTCTCTAGTCAGCTCAGACGCACTCTCAAGTCAGCTTAAACACACTTGTAAGTCAGCTCAAATACATTCTGAAGTCAGCTCAAACACACTCTTAAGTCAGCTTAAATACACTCCTAAGTCAGCTCAAATACACTCTCAAGTCAGCTCAGACACACTCTTAAGTCAGCTCAAACACACTTTACTATTGTTATAAGCCTATGACACTCACAGTGATGTTCTTGCCTGTAACTGGGATGAATGTACAGTAATGGCTGTATTTCCAGCTACTGAAGGTGTTCTTCTCTCTCGAGGCTTTAATATAGATGTTAAAGCACTTGATTTTATTGGTGACGCAGCAGTAACGTAAAGTTACTTGAATTTGTAACAGTAATGTAATTATACATTTTAAATTTATAAAGCGTTAAATTACTATGTTACTAAAAAAAGAATCAAATGACAGTACAGCCCAACACTGATAAAGACACATTTAGATCAGTTATAAAGAGCATATAAACTCCTACTAGCCACTGTACAAACTTTGCAGCAACAAGTAGCTGATTAGATCGCAGCCCTTTATACTCTTATCTCATCTTATTATATCAAATATGGTAACAATAATTTTAAAAAGTCTAATAGCCTACTATATTCTGACAGTTTGCTATATTTCAGATCCTGTGCACAGTATTAATACAAGTTTTGTACGTTTTTTTTAAATACAGTATTAATAAATGTCTTTGTCTGCATGCATTGTTACGTTTTATTTGTTTGTAAGCAATGTTAATAACAGTTAGCATTTTTTGTGTAGAATTAGGAACGGTTTGTGTGATTATAGGCAGGACAGTTGTTTATTTGGTGCTTTGTATGCCAAATTAAGGACATATTAAGGAAGTTTTGTTTGTATGTATTCACTTTATTTGTTTGTATGTATTTATTAAGAACACAGTTTTTTGTATGTATTTATTAAGAACACTATTTATTTGTTTGTATTGATCAATAACACTTTATTTATTTGTTTGTATGTGCATGTATCAGGACCCGTGCTGCTCTAACGTCACTGCCTTGTTTTTCCACACGTTAGAGGCAGCGGCTGTTACTTGGGAGCAAACACAAACACACACACACACACACACACACACACACACACACACACACACACACACACACACACACCATACACCCCACCCCACCCCTCCTCTCCCTCCCATCCCTCCATCTGCCCCGGTACAGTAACCCCTCTTAGGGCTGGGGGGCAGCTGCGGGGTTGAGGCTGCAGCAGGGTGGGGGTGGGTGGCTGGGTGGGCTCCCTAGTTGCTAAGGGCAACGGGGGTGAGGGAGATGGTGCGTGTGTGTGTGCGCGCGCACACTCTTGTATGTGTGCGTGCGCGCGCGCGCGAGCCAGCCTGCCCGCGCGTCCCCGCGCGATTCTCCACACTGGGTTGGCTGCTCGGAGGCTCGAGGATGCGAGTGGGGATTTAGTTTCAGTGTCTTTTCCAGCCTGGCGCCAGATTATTACTGCCTCTCCGCGGCACGCAGGAACGGATTTAGCCCCACGGAACGAGGTAGGGAGGTCATTCCTCGGAACGGTCAGGACGGGGCTCCGGCGTGTTTTTATCTGGATGCGTAAAGCTGAAGTTTTGTGGACCTCCACGCGGGTGTTGTTGTTGTTGTTGTTGTTGTTGTTGTTGTTGTTGTACATGTGCACGATCCCCCGATTGAGAAAATGTGGCTGTGTGTTGAGAGGGAGGTGAAGTGTGGATGGAGCCAGTGGGCTTAGTGCTGGTGCCCCATCCGTCCGTGCGTCTGGGTCTGGGTCTGTGTTTCCTCCATTCATCCAGCCCGTCTCCCGCGTAAAGAGACCCACTCGAGTGTGAAAACAGGACGGTGCTGGGGGGAGGAGAGAGGGGGAGTATGAATGAAAATGCTTTTAAATTTTGTTTTTGCGTAAAAATAGAGACTCGGCTCCTCCGTGGAGGCAGCAGGGACCGGGGTTTCGAGACGGGAGGGCTGCTCCGCCGTTCCTCCCGCATGTTGATTTGATCCTCCTCCGTCTCTACGCGCGACGCGGTTTGTTTTTTTAATAAATGTTTTTTCGTCGACACGAATTCGGAATCCACAGTTTCCACATCTGCCCCCCTCGCCTCTTTGTTCGGATGTTTTTTTTGCCCAGACGCAACACCAGCATGACTCATTGTCCTTTATGTGCGTGTTTTTGTTTTTTGGGGTTTTTTTTTGGGGGGGGGGGATTCTCACCCGCGTTTATCATCATTTCTTGATTTATTTACAACGTTTGGTGTTTATTGCTTAGTAATGGCAGAGCATTTTAGAAAAATGCCCCCACCCCCCTCCAAAAAAAACTAAAAAAATGGGCTTTGCTCATTAGCAATGCAGATGAGGTCTGTGGAAAAAAGCAAAAAGCACGGACACCTGCTGTCTGTGGCCATTTGCATTTGCTCTTTTTTTATTCTCCCTTCATTAGAATTACGGACCACTTGTGAAAACGAGGAGGTTGGAGAACACAGTTAAGCTCCATGGCGGGAGCTTCTCCAGACGTCTCCCGCGCGCTCTCAGCTCGTTTTAGCATAACAAAGGGGGAGGGGGAGGGAGGAGGAGGAGTGGGGTGGGGGGGGCGGTCGAGGGGGTTGGAGGGTCGTCTATGGAGAGAAAGGACAAAACCGTCCAGGCTCAATTGTCCCCATGGCTATAGGACGGCGGGGACTCGACGCCACGCGCGTAAAGACGTGGCGCATTCCAATTTCTAAACGTGTCCTCCACCACGCGCTCCTCCACCAAATTGTTTGGGCCACTGTGGTTTTTCTCAGGGGTGCAAATTAACTGCACAAGCAGGTGCGAGCTTGCATGACCGAATAACTCCCAGCATACCCTGGACCCGGGATGTTTATCATGAGTCGCAGAGCCACAAACCCGAATGCCACCAAGAGAAATGTGGACATTTTCTCAAATTTTTCCCAAGGGTCATTTAAAGATTCGTTCCAGAGACAAAACTGCGTCTCTGAGATGAGGAAAAAAACAAGCCGGGGGCCCGAGGAGGACGTAAAATTGACCCTGGGCGGCGTTTATTAATAATGGAACCCTCTGTCAGGTAGCATGAAGGACATTTCTAAACATTTCATTCAAGAGAAAGGCTTGGAATGTGTTCCCGGGAAACGTGCAGCCTTCTCGCCATAAGTTTTCCAAGAGGGAGTCTAGAGGCTGACGTCCCATTTGCTATTGTTCTCCTACTGTCAGGCTTCTGAAAGGGTAGTGTGTTCCAGCAATAAACCTCTCAAACAGTGCTGATTACTTAACAAAATCGCAGATCCACTTACGCGAATAGCAGCGCCCCAATCGTAGGTGACAGGGATCAAGCTTTTCATTAGATTATCTGGAGCATTCTCCATTTCCACTCCCCATCATGATTCATTTACTCTTTGTGCATGCATGCATGAATTCATAACCTGAAATGGCTAAATCTGGCATCGCGTTACGTGCACGTATTCCGAGCGGCAGTGTAAAAACGCCTCTGAAAAACATCTGATGTGTTTTTCCACTCCGTTAGAATGAGGAAAAAGTGCAGCATCTTTGATGTTTTTTAATTGAATGTCCTCTTGCTCTTCTCATTCTAGATTTGAGGCCACTCTTCTCCACCCGGAATATGATGCTGAATTCGTTTTTTCTTGTGGGAATACCATCAAACACGGCTGGTCATCAATGAACTCGGTTCCATAAAGAATACAAGAAAAACAAGGCAGTGTTTAAGGGAAGGAGATCAAAGAGCACTTTTTTTTGATATGGCGGCAACAGAAGCAAACACGGAGCCTGTCCAAGCCGACAGCGTGGAGACCAAAGCTGAGGAGGAGCCCGCGAACGTGGAGTCGACCCCTGCTGCAACTGAGGAAACACAGCCTACCACTGAGGCACCTCAGAGCACGGAGCAACCAGCAGACAACAAAGTCAAGCCTGCCTCAGAGAAAATATGGGACTCCTTTTTGAACAAAAGTGGTCTTGGAAAAGTAATGGGAGGGAAGAAGAAAAAAGAACAGAGTACGGTAGCTGAGGATGCAGTTGGGGAAGAGCCAGATAAGGCCTCTGCCACAAACCAGAGCGATCAAGGGGAAGCTGCAGATCCTAAAGAACAGCCAACTAGTCAGTCTGCAGAAGCAGGTGAAACTGTGACCGATAGCCAAGCCATTGAAAAAGTACCAGATAACGAGGAGGTCGTCCAAGAGCAGAAGGCACCTGGGGCCAAGGCAAAGCAAGGAGAAAAGTCCAGCGTACGTGATTTCATTCGCAAGCCTGTTGCCAGGATTTTCTCCCACAGAAGCACAGAGAAAAAAGATGCTACAGGGGGGGAGCTCCAAAAGCATGGGAAGGTCCGGTCAAAATCTCTTGACAGACTGGAGGATGCCGACGCCAGCACGGTTGTGGCGGATCAAAATGAGGACCCACAAGCACCGGAAGAGCCAGACAAGACAACTTCCCAAAGTATAAAACACATGAAACGCTGGCACTCCTTTAAGAAGCTAATGGCTCAGAAGAGCCACAAGAAAAGCACTGACGACTCCAAGGATGTGGAAGGAGCAGAGGGTGTCAGTGCAGACGCACCAGGGGACACCGGAACCCTGGACTCGACGACAAAGTCAGAGCACACCGGGCAAAAAAGATGGAAGTTGAAGAGGTCATGGACTTTTCAAGGTCTGAAGAGAGATCCATCCATTGTTGGAATCCACAAACCAAAAGATAAAGACTCTTCAGATAATCTTAAAGATGAAAATGCTCCGGAGGGAGAACAGGGGGCCGCACCAGTGTCCGAAGGCGAGGGGGAAACTCAGGAGAAGGCCAATGCAGAGGGGGAAGAGGAGAAAGGGGCAGCCGCCGGAACGTCGCGAGCGAAATTCGTTGATCAGCATGCAAACGAAATATGGACCTCGTTTAAAAAACGAGTTATTCCCAAGTCAAAGAAAGCAGCAGACGCCAGCGGGGGAGAGGAGGAACCAGCGGGTGAACAAGAACAGACTGACGAGCCACAGGCGGGTAAAGACTCGGGCAAGACTGCCAAGTCTAAAAGGACACATTTCAACCGTGCTGTGTCACTGAAGAATTTCATACTGCGCAAGGGGAAGAGTGCAAGCGTGGACATGGGAGATGGCTCGGCAGCGCAGAAAGAGGGAGAAGGGGAAGCTAAAGAAACGGACGGCCCTGCGGACGCAGCTGGGTCAGCTGACCTCCCACAGGGTGGATCAGAGGACCAGGCTGCCACACAGAGCGAGAGCAACAACGGAGCTCAGGTGGCAGACGAACACAAGAGCTCTGATGGACAGGAGAAGTCCCTCCCAAGTCTACCATCTGGTCAGCAGTCAGACACGCCTCACTTAGCATCAGAGGGAGGAGACCACCCAGAGCCAAGCGTGGAACCCAAGACCAATGGCGAGAACGGATGTTCAGATGCTGCCTCGGAGGACACCACAGCACACAATCACGAGCCTCCTATCCAGAACGACGACGGAAAGGGAGAAGAGACAAACCAAGAGAACATCAACACTAGTGACAAAACATGTCCCAAGGATGGGAAGATCCTGAGTCAAGATGGGAAGTGCGGCACTGGAAATGCAGTTGCCCAAAGCGGTGAGTTTGAAGCAGACATTGACTCCAGTGGTCTCCAAGAAAAGGGCATTGGCGAGGCAGAGTCTATTGTAGGACTAGGTGCTAGTGTTGAGTTAGAGACATGTAGGGGTCCTCAAAATGGAGGGTCCTTTTCTGAGTCAACAAAGAACAGTGATGTGCCAGATGACCCAGAGGAGGCCCTGAAGAGGATGTTGTATGAGTCTGCCACTTCCATCGTTCGAACTGTGGTCTCAGCAGCCACTGAGCAGTTAGCCAAGGAGAAGGACCTCCTGGACAGTAGAGTGAAATGCTCTCAAGCAACAAACAATGGCAATTACTCAGATTTTGATGTTGGTTACTGTCACTGAGCAGTTAACAAATCAGAGGCCCTTTATTTATCGATCTTGGGTGTCTTCATGACCACGTATAGGAACATGATGTGACATGGACAAGTGTCAAAATCATCTTTATTTATGTGGGTTGTATTTTATTTACTTATGGCGAGGAAAGCAAGAGGTGGATTTCTTGTTAAAAAAAAACTTCTCCCAGACCCAGTAATGCTTCGTGTTGGATGGGAAATATCCATAATTATCACATTTGACCAAACAGAAGGTGCTGAGCATGTGTTTTTTGTGAAGGGGCAGCAACACTTGCAAGAGCTCATTAATAGTATAGATGTGTCCACATTCTGAACTATGGTGCAATAGACCTTTTGTGTCATTTTTGGTGGTTCTAATTATTGTGACTTTAAACACTAAAATATTACAAAAGGTATTAATACTGACCTGATCTGTCACAGACTATGTGCAAAATTAAAGTGAATGTTGTACTTGACTATATATGGTAATATATTTAATCTCTTCTGTTATCGTTCACCAGAAAAAAAGGCGGGAAACGTGTGACGCCACACAAAGAGGATTAGATCTGCATGGGATTCGTTCAGCGAGGAGCTTTGCCCCCCTCCCCCCCAAAAAAAGGAGTAATCACACGTTTACGTCACGGTTCGCCATGGTGAGAAATGCAATCCATATAGCTAAAAAAAAAAAATACTCGAAAAGCAATAATTCAGTCATCAATCAGCGCATTCTTGCTACCATTCCATCACTGTAAATGTTTTGCTTGTCTTCTAGTGAGATTTTATATCGTCAAAAATGACATTCCTTTGAATTGTTAATCTCAGCGATCACATGTGCTGTGATCATAAAGACTGTTAGTTTTATATTAATTGCCATTCTGTTTGTAGTTTTCCTTTCACTAGATATGTCAATGTGATACATACACATTTGAGATAACTCCAGTCTCCCCCTAATTGTGGATTCAATGCAGAATGTGCTCTAATCTCTGTGTTTGTTTTTAGACTGTCATCTTGTGTACATGAATAAGCCACAATGAAATCATGTCACTCTTCTTTGCTTTCTTGCAAGATTTATCCTTACACACACACACAAAAAAATTGTTGGTCAGAAGTGAAATTTCAAGAAAAAAACACAATAAAAAAAACCAAACAATTAAATGGACTGCGTTGTTGTCACAGCATCAACCAATGAAGGTGGCAAAAAAAGTGTTTGTTTATAAATAAAGGAAAATAAATAAATAAATAAAATCCACAAAATGCCTGATCTTGGTAATGTGAGCTCCCGTCATATGGGCGACTAATTGTAAACCATCCTGATGTTGATGACAGATGTTACTCTATAGTGGATTGCATAAATGGGACTCTTTAATAACAATGTTGTCTGACTGGAAGCTGATCTCTCACATTATCAGCACATTAGCATTCAGCTGAGATTCATATGATTGCATCATCCCTGACAACCACAACGCGGTAGACTGTTGACTTAATTCTCCTGGATATTATTAGTAATATGGTAACGGTCATGTGATAGGAGGCCTATAAACAAGTATGCTGGTTGCTGGTACTAAAGCAGGAGCTGAGGAGTGGACTAAGAATGGTCAGAAGTTTGAATCAGGCCTAATGGGACAAAAACAGGACAGACATTGACTGCTACTGTATTGGCAAATAATGCAGACAGATGCGTAATGAGTGTCGCCTTCAAAATCAATATATATTGACAGCTGAAAGCCGGATGAACTTCACTGGGTCTGGAATGTTGATGTTTAATCAACATGTCTTCCCCTAAAGTACTTTCCTGACAGATTTAATCCAGAAATGTACATGTAATGATACATAACCAATGACCAGCCAGACAGAGAAAAAGTCCAAACCGCAGTATGCCGGATTCATACAGGTCTCAATAATACTAGTATTGCACAATATACATTTTGATATACATTGTGGTCATTTTTAAGAGCAAAACCCAGGCATCTAATGTTTATATATATATTTAAAAACAAAAAATTCACTGCTGTCATCCTCAGATGCCCAGAGGCAGAGTGTAGATCGATTATAATGCAGGGAACATTAAACTCATCTTGAGAGACACGACTGTGACAAACCAGCTGGACATTAAAAGCCATTTAAACTAAAAAAAACAAAAACAAACAGGTGACAACAGGTAGAGATGGGTTGTTTTGGCTTTTAAAAAGAAGTTTAAACTAGTGTTTTAATCTTTACATTTCTGATATGTAAACAAAGGTCAAAGGCAATATTACTGTTCATGTTAAAGAAACTGACACCATTCCATTGAAAATATAAATACAAACAGGCATTACGGGCAATACAAACAAAAGTCTTTTGGTTTCTCATCTTCATTATTGACATCCCATGTTTCGTATATACATCGCTTACAAAGCTCATACTTTCGGCGTAAAACAACTGTTCGTTCACAGACATTTGTAAATATTTACAAAACATACACACATCAGCGTCCTACTCCATTTTTGACATCTCAAACTTTGTGGTCATGGTTTCCTGCAAAGAAAATAAAAGATATAATGACATCACAATGATATCTTGGAGAGAGAGATAAAATATTACATTCAAATGTGGCATAATAACTATTGCAAGTCACCCGAGGCAAAAAAAAAATGTGTGAAATGTGGATTGGATGAACAATTGGCTTTGAAAAATTATAATACTCATTCACTAAATGCAGAGCATTGATGCGTAAATGCCACGTTTCTGTCAAAAAGCTATTAAAACTGCCTCGTGTCTCCTTTCCTGTTACCGAGAGGTAAGTCTACTTTGGCTGTGAAACCAAATGAGCACCTCCAAGGCGAGCTTAAGAGAGCTCTTATTAGTCAGACAAAAGCTCCAAAGCCTCCGCGCTCCCATTGTTCCAGGCAGAAAGAAAACAAGGAGGGAGAGAGCAAGGATAAACAGGGTGACGTGACTGGCTGATCTCTTCATGCTCCACTTTAAGAACTCAGAGATCGCCCACATCTGGCCACTCCTGGTATTACACACACAAAACAAAATCTCTTGTGTAACCTACCTCATCTGAGTCCAACAGAGGAGGCAGTGCACTGGAGACAAAGAGGCAGATGTTTACACTCAAGAATTTACAATACACTGTACGTTTAAAAATAATACTTTTGCAAATGTGTGTGTGACATTAATACTCACATACATACACATAAGTGTTAACAACATACATGTATTCATACGTTACCAGTCAAAAGTTTGGACACACCTTCTCATTCAATGTTTTTTCTTTGTTTTGATTATTTTCTACATTGTAGATTAATACTGAAAACAAACTAAATGATGAAGGAACACATGGAATTATGCAGTAAACATAAACAGAGTTAAAGAAACCAGAGTCTGTTCTGTAATAAGGGAATGATGGACTGTTGTTTTGTTACTTAGTTAAGCGGTTCTTGCCGTAATGTGCAGTAGAACCGTAGTGGAACAGGATCACTAACTGTGGACCAACCCGACCCTCACAACTG
>JBBIGB010000001.1:18315152-18326499 GCA_037577075.1 Alestopetersius hilgendorfi | reverse complement strand
TCCAACCAAAGCTCTTTTAGCACAGACACGTTCTTCTGTATACACACACACACACACACACACACACACACACACACCATCACACACACCTTCACACACACCATCATACACACACCATCATACACACCATCACACACACCTTCACACACACCATCATACACACCTTAACACACACACCATCACACACACCATCACACACACCTTCACACACACACCATCATACACACCTTCACACACACCATTGAGACTTGACTGTTCAGTCGGGTTTGGTTGAGTTCACCTCCAAGTTTCTCGCTCACCTTCAGGTTTCTTCACTGAATAAAAGAGTAAACCAGGGCTGTGAGAGTTAACACTTTATTTACGTGATAATTGTTAACGTGATAATTGTTGTGATGCAAATAAGGCATTTATTTGACCGCATTATGATAAACTGAATTTAAACAACTGTGCATCCTCTAATTAGGCTTTTTTTCGACGCCTAATTAGAGGATTTACTTTTGTTTATTGATGGTCTGATAGTCACTGCTGCTAGTCTGCATTCTTATTAAGGTCATTTAGCAGGTCCTAACATTAATTTCTTTTCACCGGCAGCTGCTTGGTGGTGGATTCTAAGTGGAGACAGAAGCTTGTCAGGGAGGGCTCTGGGGTTAGAGCCGGGGGTCAGTTTGGGTCAGGCTCCGGCCGAATGTTCTAAGACCATATTTTCAGCTCAGACTGAAATTTCAGGTCCGGTTAAAGCTGCGCTCCCTCGATCGGGCGGCTGGAGCTCCAGCAGGTCTGGTGTCGGAGTTGTGCAGAGTCAGAGTTGGTGTTTAACCTTGCTTTTTGCCCGCCCTGTGTCCTCCTAAGCCTGGGGAGTGCATCAGCTATTTACTGCAGCTGGCTCACAGCGCTGTCGCCCAAAAATAGAGGCACAGTAATCACAATTACACAGCCTGAGTGGAGGGCTGAAGTGTCATTTAGAAAAATAATCAAAAAGTCATCTCTCTCTCTCCCATTCTCTCTCTCTATCTCTCTCTCTCGCCCTCTCTCTGCCTCTCTCCCAGCCTCTCCTTCTCTCTTAATTTGGCATGGTTTCAAGTAGCCTTGTTCAAAGCCATTACTGGGGGCAGACTAAAGAGCAAAGTAAAGGTTGATAAATGACACAGAAAATGGACAGATCGTATGGGGTGAGAGAGTCGATTGCTCTTTCTAAGGCTAACGTCTCTAAAGGCCCGGCCTGAGCTTTGGGTGGCCATTCAACTCTCCTCTCTTTACTAACACACTCCTTTTGTCATCGTTGAAAGTCCTGCTCTTGCTTTTGGGGGTCCAGTAGTTAGTCAAGGACTACATCTTGAAAAAGTGTTAATGTGTATTAATGCCTTCTTATTAGACTACCTCAGAGACAATGAGGGCTAGAGTCTGTTCAGGGATCAGAATAACAAATGAACCTGAATGCAGAGGTGCCGTACCTCGCTGAGCACTTTTTCTTATTTTAAAGGAAATCCCTCCTTTGTGGCCCTTCGCGGCCTCTCGTCGTCTCTCGCGAAGCCGTTCCCAGGCCATTAGGAGTCACACGGTGCAATCTGCACTTTTCCTCATTTCATAGATTGAGAAAAATAAAACCAACAAACAATGGCATAATTGTGCTTAAAGCTTCAAAAGAATCCACAGGCACCAAATGTAATCACCCTGATGGTGTAAGTCTGATAGACTGAAGCAATTTAATTTCTATTGCCTCTGACTCCAGGGTCACAGCAATTTACTGAGTGCTAATTCACTTTAAAAATGCTAATAAAGATTTATTGAAGGATCCAGTGGCCATTTGCAGATCACTGGGACCAGAGGCTAAAGCCGTTTTGCTGGAGAGGTTTCTGATGGGGGGTGGGGGGTTATGTGTGTCCGTATGAGAGTGAGATCAGTGTTTGTTTTTGTGTTCTCTCTTCTTTCACATTGTCTGATAGGAGACAAAAACATGAGTTAAGCCTAATTCTTTGTGAGGGGAGGCATATAAAACAATATACATGAAACAAAGGCCTGACTCTGTACTGACAGTCATATTGAGCATCTAACCACCATGTTATGGTCTTGTTAACCTTCAAGACCATTCATGGCCTCACCCCTCCATATCTGTCTGACCTCCTTCATGTTGCCACTCCCTCTTGTACCCTCAGATCATCATCCTCCATCCACTTAACTGTCCCTTCTGCCCCTCTCACCACTATGGGGAGCTTTCAGGCACTCTGCTCCCCGGCTCCGGAACTCACTACCTCCCGAGCTCAGAAACATTATTTCATTATCACACTTTCAATCCACACTCAAAACTCTTCTGTCTCTGATTCTTCTGCAATGTCTAAATGGTATAAATGGTGTAAAATCTTGTCTGTAATTATTGTTTTCTTTCTGTTGGTAGCACTTGTTTTATTGTACAGTGTCCTTGTGTGCAAGAAAGGCGCCAATATATAAAATGTTTATTATTATTATATCAACCATCATATCATATATCATTATATCAACTAGCGTCATACCAAGTAACCATCATACAAGCTCTGTTTGTTTAACTGGACCCGGCTTAATTTCTGGCCATTGATTAGATTGGCCAAGGGTTTTGGTCACAAACTTTCCATACTGAGCCAATTCCTTTCTGATTTTTTTTCTTCAGCTGCCAGCTTCAGCCCTGGCTGCGTTGGCTGTATTTGTTGTGTTCGGTGCTGGGCTGGAGGAAACTGCTGTCCTTGTCTGCATCCTCCTCTGTGTTCTGTCGGGATGCGCCTCTTGCATCTCCCTGTGGACCTGTAGGCACCTGGGCTCCGGCTGCAGCTGCGCCGGGCCTTAATGCAATTAGCTGTCCCTGCTTATGAGTCATGCGTGGCTGGAGCTGAAGCTGGAGCTCTGACACGGTACACACGACACCGAAAAGCCACGCAAGCTAGAACCCACTCTCCCAAAAAAACACACGTATCCGCGGCTGGCCTGAGCGCTAACGAGCTCCACCCAAACGTGTGGCTACGAGCGGGACACGCTTTCTAATAAAGAACGCACTTCAACCCCTTGTGTTTTGAATCATGGTCCAGAGGGGGCATAAATCAATAGCGGAGAAGCGGAGGGTGTTTTAAGAAACACTGTCTGTGTTTGAGTGTGTGTGTGTGTGTGTGTGTGTGTGTGTGTGTGTGTGTGTGTGTGTGTGTGTGCGCTCATGGCTATGTGTATATGAAAAGTGTGTCACTGAAAATGAATGGGGAAGCTGTGGCAATGGCGCAGGCGTTAGAAAGCTGAAGCAGAAGACACACAACTTTTGAGGAGCAAAATAAAACTCCCAGCCCTGTTCAGACCACAACTGGATTTGATTGCTGGAGGTTTCAGAGCCCGTCTGACCAATCCAGTTCACTTTATCCGGGTTTAGCCAGACCTCGGACATGCCTGTTATGTAATTGCCTGACCACAATGACCTGATCACCATTAAATTAAACCGATACAGTCCTCTAATGTTGCGTGTTTACATCGCAACACACAGTAAAGTGAACTGGATTTGGTTTCATCAGAAGCGGAATGTAAAACAGATTTAATGAGGACCGTTATTGGTCTTGTAGGTTAACAGTAACCCCTCTCTTTTACGCGGATTCAGTCTAAAGTGGATTTCTGAGAACTGAACTGATAATGGTACGCGGAAATCCCCACAATAATGTGGAAACTGCAAATATCCTCCGCTTTTTCTCAGTTTATTTAATATTAGTAAGCTGTGCTCTGTCTAAACATGTGGGTAGAGAGAGATATTTCAACCTTTCTTTTGTGTACGAGTCTCTGTTTTGGCTCGCTGCACGCTGCTAATGCTAACACGGCTAGCGGTAGCTACACGCTCTCCCCCGTGGCTCATCCGTGTTTCTCTTGTTTTTCATTTTGTCCTTCTTAAAGCCCTGCATTTTTATTACTGAAAATTAAATTAAAAGAGGAGAATATGGGTTTACCTGTACATTTTCTTTAAGGGTGATTAATTAAAAAGAAGTGTAAAATGAAATTAAAGTGTTCTGGGAGCAGATTCAGGGGCATATTTAGAGTTTACACTATAAAAAATAGACATTTTTAGACATTTGTTTTAGCGAAACACAACAACATGGTTTTTCACTGTATGCTCTTGGAAGGTAATGATTACTGTATTTACTTTTGCTTGAGCTGTGTCTGTCTGCCTCAGTCTTTGGTAAACCTCCTGTTAAACTGTGACTTTTTGACCCTCCTACTGTTGCATCTGGCAAAATATCATCTGTATAAAAACCCGACAGTGTTTTGTCAGTTGTTTTGATCATTTGCAGATGCGTTTGTTTTATAATCTGTTATTTTATAATTAGGGTTGCTTACAAGGCTTCTCTGAAGTCTGTGTTGCATGATTTGAGCTGCTTTCTCTCACTGCTCTGTTGAAAATGTGCCCCAGAGTTCCTCCTGCTCGGTGTTTGCTGCTTTTTGAGGGTGCAGGCTCTGACAGGGGAACAGGAGGGACCCTCCTCGCTTTCACAGCTTGATGCGAACACATGAGTCAGGCACTAGAGGACAGTTTGATGCAGCTGCGTTCGCTCTCTGAAGGACAACTCGCTGCATTCAGAGCCATTTGAATACGGGGAGCTTTTCGCCTGGCTTGCTTTAATGTGGAGTAGGATCCCGGCGTAAATGTCAGCTCCGGCACACAGTGCGGTCCCGACGCCGGAGGACGTGGTTAAGCTCCCAGATGTTTTTCTGTCCCTGCGTGAACCGGCAGCCATTGAAATTCTTTTCCCCTCTTGAACCTGGCTATTGTTCATTAGAAAGAATAGAAGAGGAATGAGGGGCGGTGCCTGGAGCTTTCTCACCTAGAGACCGGCCGCTTGATAAATCAGTCTCGAGGGCACTTCCTCTTTTCAGACCCCTGTGTTTATTTATTCCTCTTTTTGAAAAGGTGTCCAGGGTAAATTTATATGACCCTCTGTTTCCCCAGTTCTTATCTTTTGCAGGGCCTTTGTAAACACTAGCAGAAGACCAACAGAAAGACAATGGGCTGCTCAGAAGCAGAGCGAAGGAACTGAAGTACCCAAAAAGAGAAAGAGCTCTTTCAGGCTCATAAATCTTAAAGTGAGCCCTCTGGGCGGTGTTAACCTCTCGATTTTGCCTTCGATTTCTCTTTATTTGTGGTTTATTTACTTAAAGTTGTCTTGCGTTCATAAAGAAAATCTGCGCGGGGAAATTAGTCAGGACTTCGGTGGAGGGTTTCAGACAGACAGAGGGTCTAAATGAAAGAGAATTGGAATCAGATAGAGAGGGAAGGGAAGACTGGGCGAGCGAGCGAGCGAGAGGGAGGGAGAAAGAGAGCAAGGCTATGTGCTTTGGCAGGCTGCCGGCACAAACTATTCCAAAGTTTCAAGGGCTTTATTTATTTTTTAATCATCTCTGTTTTATTATCAGAAATCCCTGGACAACCGGATGCATAATCTCACATTGTTCATGAGGCTAATTAAAACGCAGCCAAGCTTCTAGTCTATTAAGTCCTCAGAGCTGGGTTGGAGAATGTGAGATGCTGCCTTCCATCTTTAACACAGCCTGTACTGGGGGGGACCCTGCACGGCACACCTCTGTTTTATAAGCAGTGTTTTTACCAGTTTGACACTGGGGAGCCCTCCACCAATGAAAACGCTGCGTATAAATCAGAGATGCGCTCCTTTTGCCCGAGTTTGATTCGGAGCTGTGCCATGCACAGTTAATAGTGAATGCAAATGATTTAATTCCCAGCAGAACGGCTCGAGTCGGTCGGGGTCCCTCTCTCTTTGATAAAGTGATGTAATGACCGGCCCGCGGTTCGGTAAAGCTCCCTGCAAACAGAGCAACGGCAGACTTGTAAACTTAAGACCCCAAACTTTATCTGAAAAATTAAGGAATAAATAAGCCCATAATGTTTCTCAGAGGGGCGCAAACAAAAGCGAGTTGCATTTACAGTGTATTCTAAGCATCAAGAGGGGGCCGGTGCTCAGTGAGTTCTGCTATTTATGCAGAATAGAGCAACATCACAGTAGGTGAGAGGTCAGTTACTGCGAACACACAAACACCAGCTGTTGCCAGCTTTTGGAAATAATGAAATAAAATAAATGTCAAATTGTAACAAATGACTAAAAAAATAATGGAATCCGGAGCTTTTGATGACGATCCGGTTTCTGTTTTTAGCATTTATGTTACTTATTTTTATTTTTG
Organism: Alestopetersius hilgendorfi; assembly: GCA_037577075.1. Taxonomy (NCBI): domain Eukaryota; kingdom Metazoa; phylum Chordata; class Actinopteri; order Characiformes; family Alestidae; genus Alestopetersius; species Alestopetersius hilgendorfi. The sequence continues at coordinate 18,320,313 of JBBIGB010000001.1, read as the reverse complement.
TTCATTTTTTTCAGTTCAGCCTATTATGTCTTTTTGATTTTGACCAAGAATTTGAGTTTTTGCTGCGTCACTTGAGCAGTTAAATCTCTTTTAATAAATCTTGTGTCCTATCTCATGACTTTCTTCTAATCTGGGCTTTTTTAGACATGCATAGTAGCTGCAGTCACATGGGGCAAAACATCTGACAAATTTTCCATCTTAGATAACGAAGGTGTGAAACCTGGCCGTCAGGAAACGCGACCTGCTGAGAGAGCATCAATCTGAACTCATGAACAAAGACTTCTTTCATGATTCGTGATTTACGCCGGCGAAACCATTATCTTGGTGAACGTCACTTGCCTTTAGTCGTCTGGAGCACTTAGCGTGTTGAGACAGGAAGGCTGAGGAGGTGCTGGCGGTCTGTAAACAGCGTATTCAGCCTTCACCTTCTCTGAACAATGGTACTGTTCTGGAAACTGGAGCGCGCCCATATGCTGGCGCAAAGCTGTTATCCTGACACCTGCCATTTGATTCTGTAAACCCAGCACCCCCTGCAGCCCCCTGTCCTCCTGCACATTGGATGACTTTTCCAAATTCCCTCGTTTGTGTTTACAAGTGCTTCCCATGCTCTTTCGCGCGGTCCTGAGTGGGCCCCCCTCAGTGCCAGCGCGGTATCCTGTTGGGTGCCACTCTCTGACTGGCAGGGCAGAAGCAGGTAGGGGGTCTGCCAGACCCCCTACGGTGGTGGCTTTGCCCGCGGGCACAGATCTCTATGGAAGGTCCCTGAGGTGAGAGGGCCCTGTTCTAATCATGACACCATCTGTTGGAGAGAAGGTTGCACCCGCGCCACGCTGATGTCACTCAGCCACGCTCCATTCGCCCCGTCACTCTCTCTCTTTCTCTGCTGGCTGGCAGGAAGACAGGCAGCTGGTAGTCCTCAAAACCAGCCAGAGGGCAGGGCCCGGCGGCTCCTCTCGCGGCCTAGGACATCCTCTCCGTGCCATCTGGGCCGAGCCCTGCAGGCCAGGAGAAGAGCACAGCTCCTGGGAGCTGGAGGGAAGCGTGGGAGGTCCTGCTGCGGAGGCTGCAGCCACAGGTTGGAGTACGGCATCAATCTCAGTGATAAACTCTGGAACAGCCGTGTTTACATGGGCACTATTCGGCAAAGGTCAGCCATTAATTAACAACGAGCAAAGCACCTTTATAACTAGGCCACTGGATCTGTTTACTCCGAAGCGCAGGGGATGTATAACTCGAGGTTTTGGAACTTCGTGTTGAGTTAGACTCCCACAAAAAAAACCCCAAAAAAGTTCTTATATTCGAGAATAAAAGAGTTTTCCAGGTGCACACTTCATGTCCCGCTAAGTTGTTTTTCTGAAATGCAGCAAAAAAAAAAAAGTAGAGCAAATCCCTTGAAAGGCAGCAGCCATTGACCAAATGTGTAATGGCTTTTTTCTGAGTTGTGGAATCGTAGCACATTCAGACCTAGTGCTAGTTCAGTGGATGGAGGCACAATGGCCTCTCTGTCCACAAACACAGAGCACAGCAGATTAACACTCTTAGACCCCTTTCACTCAGAGCTAATCGGCGTCCACTGTGTCCGTGTTAGTACTGCTGGGGGAAAGCTGAGGAGAGTGGCCAGATAATCTCTATAAATTGGTCTGTTGTTTGGAGCCACAGTATATACAGAGCACATAAAGTTCCATAGGCAGGTGTGTTGTGGAAAGGAAGCAACATCGTTTCCTGTGCTGAGATACAGATATATATATATATATATATTAGGGCTGCACAATATATCGCAAATTTACAGTCATCGCGATATCAACATGCGCAATATACATATCGCAAAAAAATGTACAATTTATTACAGACTGAACTGTCATAAATGGTGTTTTTCCAAAGCTCTTCACCCAGTGCCACAGAGAAGAGGGCAAAAAAATCGCAATTTTTTTCTGGCTAAGAACTTTAATTTAAATTATCTTTACATTTATTTAAGATTTAAAATTATTAAAAAATATTTTCAGATTTTTTTCAATAATTTTCACTAGTTCAGATGTTTTATGGGAGGCATTAAATGCTCTGTTTAAGTAAATTCTTAAAAAAAACCATTTTAGAATGGAAAAAGAAATTGGAATGGAAATATTGCATTTAATTTTTTTCCTGCATAGGAAGTGCCTATTGCATGTTTTCCTAATATCGTGCAGCCCTAATATATATATATATATATCTAGGCGTGTGTGTGTGTATGTATGTGTGTACGGGAGGTTTGAAAGTAGTCAATCCAAGAACATTATTCATGTACAGTATGTATACAACTAATTTAGGGTGATGTATTAAACTGGGTGATGAGTTTAAAACGAAATTTAATTGTTTTCAGAGCATATTTGGGGTGATATTTAGAATTTTGAATATAAAATTATTTTCAGACATTTACATCGCTATATTTAAGGCGCTATATAAATAAAAAGTATTATTATTATTATTATTATTATTATCACAGAATCACGTTTTTTTTTTGGGTTTACTATATATGTGTGTGTGTGTGTGTGTGTATTTCAGGGACCTTCCACACAAGCTACTTGTAGTGCATAGACTGGGTTTCTGTTAGTTTTTCTCTAAAGCAGTGTGTGATGTCTCTAGAAATCTGTCACCGTTGGACAGAGATGGCAGGGGAGGGCTTCTGTCAGGCGCACTCAGCTCTCCCTCCTCCTCCGCACTTCCAAGCAAGTTCTACAGCCATTAGTGGACCAGCTAAGTCATACTCGCTCAAAGCTGCCTCCACCACACCTCCCGTGTCAACACCAGACCTGTGAGGTTGTTTGTGCGGAGCGGGAGGTTATTTAGCGAAAGGACGGGATGCGGAGTGACAGAGCCGTGTGCTCTCTATCAGCCTGTGAGGCCGAGCGGAAGGGAAAAGGCTTCTCCTCCTCACATGGGATGATCCATGCCTCGGGATGGGGGTCCAGCATATTAGACAGCTACTTGACCTTTTGCTGGAGAGGAAGGGAGGGGATTAGTCCTTCTCTCTGCTTCTCCTTCCCTCAAAGTGAGCTCAGTGAAGATTAAGTTTCAATTATATTTCAAACGTAGTCGGCTTGAAAAGGCATTCAAAATAGGTTTAGGAGTGAGCAAAAGGAGGCATGTCCTGTCCTGTCACTTCATCCTGGGAAAGTCCTGCAGGTAGAACGTAAAAATGGCAGCCAAGCGATTTCCTTCTTGGCCAAATTTTAGTCCCCGGGGGGAACAAAAAGTGTGTAAACAAAGATATTCCAGGATTTTAAGCACAGAGCCATGAGATATCACCACTTTTGCAGGTGGTTAATTGAATTTCGTCAGTTAACTCCTCGTAACCTGATGCTTAGTCCTCGCCTCTCTCTTGTGTTCATTTCGAATGCTTTATCCAGTGTAATTTGAAGCTTCTGTCTCTGAGGTTAATGCCTAATTGCACATAATGTGGAGGCTTCAGCTCCCAATGGTGAGTCTCGCCTTCGTATCAAAAACGGCTGAAAATCGGAACAGATGCGGGAGAGAACCCGGAGCGTACAGAGACCTGGGGATAGAGGACTCCTCCCATTATGGCTGAATGAAACTTAATCCTGCGGTGGATTCTGGCTTTGATCTCCAAAGTGCTCTGCTCCATTGTCTCTTATTTAAGCGGCGTAGCGAGCTGGGCTTGCTCGGCTCCGGCTGGCCGCGGCAACGCCGGCGTGTTCGGGCCCTTTCATCTGTGCCTAAGCCCTCTTCCGGAACTGTCACGAGCCGAGGTGCTAGAAGGGGTAACCACAGTGACAGGCAGTAATTGGCCCAAGCGCGAGCCTGTTGGCACCGCTGCCACAGCCTTTATTTATTTATTTATTTTGAAGTATTTCCTCTAAATGGCCGAAATGGGGGAAATCGTGGACGGCGCTTTTAATAACGGTGGAAAAAGCAGAAATCTAGCGTCACGTTCGGCAGGAGATTTTAGGAACGGGGCGCGTCTTTCCGCGCCGAAGACGCGGCGCTGTTTGAAGCGACTGCACTTGAAGAACGACAAGAAGACTCAGTACCTGCTACGAACACTGTTCCTGCCACAGAAAAAAAAGCAGAGGGTGAAAATTCAAGTGCTTAAGTGTTTCTCATTTTAGCTCGAGATCAGCTGAAGGAACTGGATGTATTTCTTTTCTCGTCAAAGCCGTGATTTCGAATAAGTGGCTGCATGTCCTCGCACGTGCAGGGGAGCTGTGTGAGACATCAGCAGAAATGAGTCCAGTAAAAAAAAAAAAAAAAGGCATATTTCTGGCTTTTTACACTCTTTATAGGTTTCACACGTACAGTGGACTGAGCATTTGTGGTAATGTAAACCGAGTATTTTTGGTAAAAAAATGTAAATATATCCCCAATTATGCTTCCATTTCATTTTAAACTCCACTTAATACTTTCCCCCTAAAGAAATTGTGATGTAAACCCGTATCTTTACTGTACAGTTTACACTGATCTGCTGTCTCCTGCAGTGCTAGAATGTAAATAGTGATGCTACCCCTGCATAGACAGCAACTTTCTTTGTTATAAGCAGGTAAATACAGGAATAAATTCATATAATGTACAGTAATAAAAATGCAGGCTTTAAGAAGAACAAAACGAAAAACAGGAGAAACACTCAAGACGCTCCACACTGAAATTGTTCTGATGCTGAATTATGGACTGCAGGACAGCAGCTGGTGTACAGTTACTTTGTGTCTCTCGACAGAACTAAAAAAAAATGATCTAGTCATATTTTATATGGAAATTTAGCTGAATTTATGTTCATTTTTATGTCACAAAATGTGTAAATGATGTTTTTCTTAATAATTTAGCAATAAAATGCATGGAAAAAGATATATAAAACATCTGGAGGACATCTGTGGTTTCCACGGACAATTTGTAGTTCAGTTTTAAAGAGAAAATCTGCAAATTACTGAGGCCGCAAACTCTGAGCCACGACTGTACTGTTATCAATAAGAAATGGACAAAAGTGTAGTGTTAGGGTGACCAGATGTCCCTTGTTTCTTGGGACAGTCCTGCATTCCTTGCTTTATTTTAAGTGTCCTGGTGTACACATTTTTAGCATCTTGTGAAAAAAAATTGTTTACCTGTTACGTATTTTTGTTGCTGGAACACAGAATGTGCCTTACATTACTACATAAACACATCGTACACAGCGTCA
>JBBIGB010000001.1:18080049-18091378 GCA_037577075.1 Alestopetersius hilgendorfi | reverse complement strand
CAGAAACTCCAGAATCTTGTGGAAAGCCTTCCAAGAAGAGTGGAAGCTGTTAGAGCTGCAAAGGGGGACCAACTCCAGATTAAAGTCTAGTCCAGGAAGATTTCTCCTGGCTGAATCATCTGTGGCAGCTGCAGGCCAGAATCTCCCCCATGGATCGTCTCAGTGTTTCTCTTGTTTTTTGTTGTGTCCTTCTTGAATCCCTGCATTTTTATGACTGTAAATTAAATGAAAAGAGGTGAATAGGGGTTTACCTTTACATTTTCTTTAAGCATAATGCATTAAACTGAGTCTAAAATGAAATTAAAGTGTTCTGGTAGCAGATTTGGGGGCAGACTCTTGGAACATAATGTTTTATCCTCTTCTGAAACAAAAAACGACTTTCGTATAAGTGCAGTGGTTTTACAGTAAAATAGTTCTTGGTGTTTGGTTTCCTAAAAAGTCATCAGTAAATGGGTTGTGAAGAAGATGCGATTGCGAAGAACCTTTTAAAGGACGGAGTTTCAATGGAACCATGTGTGCCGCCTGGATTTATTTTCAAGAGCACTCCTAACAGACAAGTTCGCAAAAGACACCTTGAAGAGCACAGACCGGAACCTCACAGCACAACGACATGGTAAGGATGCAAACGTATGTTTCTTGTGTGTGTGTGTGCGAGTAATACACAGACCTGGAGCTGTTCATCATCTCTCACACTGAGACGTAGCTATTCATCACGCTGCCTCAGCCCCCGCCCTATCAGGCAGGACACATGTCATTCATCATTTCCATGGCAACTGTCTCTTCTCCGGACAGCTCTGCAATCAGTGGCCCATCAGACCTTCAGCGCGCCTTGGCCTCTTTTGTCCCTCTCCGCTAACTGTCATAGCCTGATAAGATTATCACAGACAACTTCAACTCCACACCAGCTCCAAGAAGAAAAGGAAGAGGCGCTCTCTTTTTTATTCATTTCTTTTTCATACTTTATTCCCTCTGCCCACAACAAGCCTTTTCCTGTCTCCTTTTGCCCTTCTCGCGCTGGAGGAAGAGATGTGAAAGCACAATGTGCCAGCGCAGGGCCGGAGCATCAACTGGAAACAGTGACAGACACACAAAGGCCCGTCTGCTTTATCTCGCAACAAATCACTGAGATCTGAGGCTCGACATCAGCAGCGCTTAAGGCAGAGCCTGTAACAAAGCGAGGAAGGAGACACAGGACAGTCCGTCGGTCATTCATTAGCAGGCAGGCTCTATTCTTAGATTCGCTAAATGAAAAGTTTCATTTACTCTCAGCCACTCAGCCAAGATGTGCTTGAAAAAGTCTGAATTAGTTGCTTCTTTAGTTTTGTGTCTGGCTACTGGCGGATGTCGTTAAAATCGATTGGAAAACGATACCCTGCTGAAATGAGCAAAGCTAGTGGTTCTCGCTCTCCTCTGTTCTTACTGGAAACTAGGGCTGCACGATATTAGGAAAACATGTGATAACATGTGAAAACATGTTGAATGTTGCGATGGCGATATCACATGTAATATGTGAGTAAAAACTTAGCCTTTATAGTGTTAATGTTTTTCTGCTTTGGATTTGCTGGTAACAGACTCCAGACACTGACTGTGCAGAAAAAAAATAAATGCAATATTTCCATTCCAACATGTTTTTTTAATAGAATTTACTTAAACAGAGCATTTAATGCCTCCCATAAAACATTTCAACCACTGAACATAGTTTATAAATGTAAGATCATTTATAAATGTAAGATTAAATCAATTTAAATTATAGTAAGTTCTTAGCCAGAAAAAATTGCAAAAGGTACAATCTATAACAGTAGCACAGAAGATGAAGAAACTGCCCTGTGATTATTTTGCCCTCTTCTCTGTGGCACTGGGTGAAGAGCTTTGGAAAAACACCATTTATTGCAGTTCAGTCAGTCTTTCGCGATATGTAGCTGTCACAATGTCGGTAAATTTGCGATATATTGTGATCAACTACATCTGGGAGAAGGACAGCATTGTGTAACTTAGTTGTTTGCCGAGCTCTTTATTTAAGGTGGGCCCATAAGTCTAGGACAGAGACCCACCTAGAGAAGACCACCTACCCATTAGACTCAATAACCCCTCCCTCTGTCACACACCCGTCAGACTCTACAACTCCTCCAGAGTCACACACACACCAGCAATTAATTAATTAATCAATTAATTAACAATTTTAATGATTTCTACTGCTTAGGTGGTGCATCTAAATCTGACAAGTGTAGATACCAGAGAGCACTGACAGTGCCCGAGTTTCAGCAAAAGTGTGGGGGGTGGAATCAATGTTTTAGCAAAAGTCTGTGCTACGTCCCTGGCTGTGTGTCCTCCCTATGGTGTTTTAAAAAGCAAGTTTCAACCTCAAATCCAAGTTACAGTCAACGTTCCCCTCCATAAAGAACCAAGTTGCATGAATCAATATAATAGCGCTCCGGCAAAAACCGAAAAGAAGTATTTCCTCTAGAATTTGAAAGCTTCCAGAAGAAAGTGTCTGGCTGTCACCATCCAATCTGCCACTGTCCTTCAAGGATTGATCTGAAGTGCTGTGAACTGCGTGCGAGGGAGGAAGAGGAGGAGAAGCTGAGGATGGATGAGCGAGCGGAAGAGAGAATAGATCCAGACGAGCCTGCATTATTTATTTAAAGCCATAATTAATAAGAGGGGGGCCTTCATTGCCCTCCCCCCACTTTCGGATGGTTTCCATTTTTAATGTTATTCATGGGGGATGAGAGAGAAAATTTGAAATCTCCTTCCCTTATTACTGAAGCAAGAAAGTGCCGTATTACTTAGAGGCTGATTACACGGCTGCCCGAGCCCAACTGTATGCGAATACTGTATTCGCAAACACTCCTTGAGTTTCTGAGTGCGGCACTGTAATCGCCTCGCCTGTCAAAGGGAGACAAGTGACAGAGCCAAATTACTCCCCCAAGGTTATTTCCCCTTCCCCTACTCAGCAATGCAAACTCGAAAATCGGAGGTCTCGAAGCTCAAAGGTCTCAAACTGGGGTCTCATAGCCCAGAGATAGGCTTGAGAGAAGAGGGGGGGTGGAGAAAACGTGGGGGAGGAAGAAGTTTTAGCCAACAACAATCTCATCTGCAGTCAAATGAGACGGGAGGACATTAAAGATTCTCATTACGAATCCCTCCAAGTGTCTTCAGTCAATCCTTGGGCCGAGACAGAGAGAGAATTGCTCCTGACAAACATTAATATGAAATGAACGTCGAAGGATGCATTGCTGGAGCCAGATGGGTTTGAGCCTGGTGGACGCGCGCCTGTTATTGACAGCTCCTCATGGGGACGGACTGCAGCCCAGCCCAGCCCAGCCCTGGGGGAGGCTGGTATCACATTAATGGCACCCAGCTTTCAGGTGCTGTGGGCAGCCCACAGAGATGGCACTGTGGGAAAACCGGCCCTGACGACACACATCAGGGTCTTTAAATCATCCCTCTGGGCCACAATGGACCTGTCTACATTCTTCTGGGTGGTATTAGCAAAGACGGTGTGTGTAAATTGTTTCCATGAGAAATGCAGAAGGCTGTCTGTTGAAGAAGTCGAGTTTCATGTGTCTCTCGAGGACAAACTAATAGGAGGAGGACAGCCCTGGGGTCATTAACTATTTTTACACTAAGGTTCACTAAAGTAGGTGCCATTGATATTCAGTAAGCCACACTAGATTTACATGAGAAAATGAAAGAGGGACTTCTGGGCTCCCCAGCGCTGGGCTGAGGGTCCCTCTGTGTAAGGTTGATGTGCTGTAAAGTGACAAAGCAAAGTCTTCTGAAGGACCATGTCATTTGCTCTGTCATTTCGAATGCATATTCAGCCTTTCCTGCTGTGTCTTTCAGTCTCTGCTGCTCATGAGACCCACTTCAATCTCTGCCATTAAGCCATTAACACTGGCCCCGCTTAAATGAGCGCTCTACCGTAGAAGGCAATCGGAAAGATGATGTTTCCCTCATCAGCCTCATGCGCCGCTCGGCCAAAAAGGGCACGGAGTTAAGCTCGAGGAGCCAGCAAATCATGGGCGCCATAATTTGACATGGGAAAAGATGGGGTGAGTTTCAAACATGCGCAAATTCACCATCCTGTCGAACAGCATGGGAGAAAGAAAGCCAGCTGGCTTTACCTGTTTATTTTTAGCATGGGCTGGTGGCAGCAGGTGCACTCTTACTTGTGCTTATGGCATCAATATAAATGAGAGATAATTACTTTTGTGACAACGTGCCAATTAAATTAGACTCCGCAAAACAACATAATAGCAATTTATTATGCTCTGGTGAGCAATAACAAACCCATCATAATTAACACTCCGGTTGCTAGCAAGCGCCGTTTTGTGCCACAAATACAATCTGATTCCCCGAACTAAACATACGGGGCCAAACTCCATCTAAGTCAGATAATGGCATTAAAGGATTCGGGCAAAACGAGAGCGATTGGTCTCACACATTCTAATGAGTGTGAGCGGATGTGGCTGCAGCAGGACGGAGGGGAGGGGGTGGAGATGAAATACGATGATATGTTTGGAGTTCAGGAGGTGTTTGCCATGTCTGTAAATAACACAGACGGGAACTTTTGAATCATCTCTTTCATAAAGTTGGAAATCCAAAACAAAGCGTGTTCGTTTGCGTGTATAAATGTATGTTTACAACCGTAGTAAAAATAAGAGATTTTTTCTGGTTGTTGCTTTTGTAATGTGTGGGAGTTAGTCTGTGTAAAATGTTCATGTCACTTTTGTTTTATACACTATTGATCACACTGGATTCAAAACTCCAAACAAAAGAAATGGAGAAAATAATACATATAAATAATTTATTACACTTTGGAAAGAGCAGTGTGTGTGTGTGTGTGTGTGTGTGTGATTGTGTGTGTGAGAGACTTAGTTTCATCCATTAGTAACTGCATCAGAAGTGTTTCAGGCCTTAGAAAAGCTGCTCTACACCCACTACTGCACTCACAACACACACACACACACACACAAACTGTACAAACAATGAAGAGAAACAAACGGAAAAGTAGTTTTTTCCACAGTTGTATATACAGGTAGCATTTTATTTTGTTTCTTGCAGATTGCAAAGTGTAGATTTGGCTTACTTGTACTTTTCCTACATTCATGTGAATATCTGTTTTGTTTATGTAAGTAATTGTTGGTAACCTATAGATTAAAGGTGGAAGTTCTTCACTTGTCACCTGCATAGTTATACAAGTAAAACACGTAGAGAATTGAACCCCTTAATCGGCCCATGAGACAGTAAAGTTAAAGTTTAGATAACCCTGAAGAGGCTAAAAATAGTGACTCTGTAGGTAAGCTTTTGTAAGGCCTGTGTCGTAGAAAGAAATGTATCCTCACCTCTTAAATAGAACAGTTTGAAGAACTGTGTAAACAGTGGTACATGTTTAAATTTACTATTCACATACGGAAACATGGCTAAGAGAAAAACGGGATATTTTAAGTTCTTTGTTTATATTTATATTCGTTTATGTTTGGTATATTCACCTATTCATCTAACAGCAGTCCATCAAGTTATAAGGTATGACTGGGAGTCGATCCTAAAGAGTTGACTGAGTGACTCTTTCAGGCATTTACTAATCAAAAGTCGACTCCAAAGCCGACTCCATAGCTTGTCTGAGAGCCTGTCTGAAAATCAACAGACTGGCTGTATTTTGCTTGGAACAAGGTGATAAACAAAAGTGAAATGTGTAACAAAAGAGTAGCTGACAATCAATCAACTTTACTGCTGATGAAACATGTACCCTACTTGACGTTTACAGAACAACATCAGGAGCTGTTTAGAGAGCCTGACTGTCAGATAAAGCCTGTTAAGTTCATTTAGCTGGTATCTGCCTTGCTAAGATCTGGCATGTCATAATAAAACTGATATCTTGTGATCTCCTATCATGTATACTACCATTCAAAATAGTCTATTATTTACTGGAATTAATCTTATGCTGTATAATTTTCCAGAACTATTTCATTATATTTTGATATTTGAATCAACTCTAGGAATCAACTCTACTGCTTTCCTTCACTTAGATTTGGAATGGTTGATTCCAATAACCTAATGATTGCTTTTTGAACAGTAATTTCTATATACAGTAAAAACCTCAGTCTAACGCAGATTTTTCTGAGCACCAAACTGCATTACCGCCACCGCTGGACTGCTCTGTGTCTTGTCCTCGTATTTTAGTGTTTTAACCCCCACCCCCACACAATTTTTAACAGTTATCTCTGTTTATTTAGGATTAGTAAGCTGTGCTCTGTCTAAACATGTGGGTAGAGAGAGTTATTTCAATGTTTTTTTGTGTAGGAGTCTTTGCACGCTGCTAATGCTAACCGCTAATGCTAATGGTTTTTTAAGTAATAAAGTTTTCTGATTCTAATTATTAATTTACCTTTACATTTTCTTTAAGGGTAATGCATTAAACTGATTTCAACACAAAATTAAGTGTTCTGGGAGCAGATTAGGGGGCATATTAAGGGTTTCTAAATAAGCATTTTAGGCCCTTTTTTACCAAAACACAACAATGCGTTCTTTCACTATACGCGGTTGCTCTTAAAACATAACCCCAGCAAAAAGCACAGAAATACAAGTTTAATGTTTAATTCTATGATGCAAAGATAGACGAGGAAAATGTGACAATAAAGTATGACAGTTTTTGCTACACAAGCCATCACAAATGTCCAAAGTTGACTTCAGGGGAACTTTGGCCCTTTGGTTGTTACAGTACAATGAATTTAAGCTCACAGTTCTTTTAGCAAACTCAAAGCTTGACAAGCTTTTCTCTGACAGGCAGCAACTTGTTGCCTCCCTTAGACTCCTGTCTTCATTCATTCAGCGCTCTGTGTCGCTGTCCGAACTTCTGCTCAGTCTTCATAGCCTAAGGACATCTCTCCAAGCCAGATATTTTGCCTGCAGCAACCGTTCTAATCTCACATCAGTGTGGGCTCACCTGCACGGTCATGGCTCTCATGCCCTCTGACTGACTGCACAGCTTTAAGAGTGATCTGCACCGAGGGTACCACCACCAGGCTATTGTATCCTGTCAGTAGGCATCCATTCATATCAATATTTTCAAACAAACACTTACACGGCAAGCTAAATGGCAAGAATCAGGCAAATTGCACTATTAATAGACCGCCTGGGTGCCACTCGCTCTCGGCGCTCACTCTTCCCCTCCTCAAGCCTTTAATTGTGAGCTCCTGATTTGATTTTAAAAAGGGAAGCTTTAAGTGAAGGCCTGTTATACTTATTAAGAAGCCATTTCACATGGATTAATTATCAAGACCAATTATTTGGGATTGTATCATGAGAAAGGTTAGCTGTAGGTGACAAGGGAGAGGAAACAGACCTGGGGCGATGCAGCCAGAGAGCGCGGCTGTGCATTTTAATGCCCTGCGAAAATGAACTCGCCCGCAGAGCAAATTGCATTGACCTGGATCTCACGCGTTGATGGTAGAAAGGCAAATCCGGAGGAGAGCCTTTAACCCTTTGACTGGTCAACAGAGATGCCTGACAGGTTTTTAATAGAGTTAGTCCTGTTGTGCTGCCAGGTGAACGTATTTAAACAATGAAAAATTTTAAGGCAGTAAAACTGTACTTGACCAAAAGGCACCCAGTGTACAAATACTTCCTTGCTGACAAATATCTCTAATGTTGCAATTCTATTCACTACTCCACACTTTTAGAAACTCCTACTCCTACCTTTTATTTCCACTTGCTGGCAACATTTTGAGCTCTACTGTGTCAATTACAGACTTACACACTGTAGTCAATCTGTCGTCATGTGCAGTTTGTCAATCACCCTATACCTAATTCATTACAATTTGTCTAAGCGTCCCCATGGTCAGCTTAAGTCTAAGTTCAGTTTCAGGTCTCTACAGTGTGGTTTAGAGTCTGAGTTGAGTCCAGAGTCTCTAGAGAGTTGTGTGAGTGTCTGAATAGAGTCTAGAGGCTCTGAAGTGTGCCTATAAGCCTAAGTCAAATCAGGGGTGCGGCTTTGAGTCTGATCTGAGTCTCGAGTCTCTGGGGAGTGGATGAGAGTCTGATTTGAGTGTCAAATCTCTTTAGTGTTGCTGAGAGTCTGAGTTTAATCTCAAATTGTGGGAGTTTAACTGAGAGTCAGAGTTGAGTCTTGAGCTATAAGTCAAAGTCAAGTCTCAAGTCTCTGGGGTGCCGCTATGAGTCCGAGTTTAGTCTCGAGTCTCTGGGGTGCAGCTCTGAGTCGGAGTTGAGTCTTGAGTCTCTGGGGTGCAGCTCTGAGCCTGGCTTTAGTCTCAAGTCTCTGGGGTGCAGCTCTGAGTCTAAGTTGAGTCTTGAGCCTCTGGGGAGCAGCTCTGAGTCTGAGTTGAGTCTTGAGCCTCTGGGGTGCAGCTCTGAGTCTGAGTTGAGTCTTCAGCCTCTGGTGTGCAGCTCTGAGTTTGAGTTGAGTCTTGAGTCTCTGGGGCGTGAAAGCAAGTTGAGTCTTGAGCCTTAAGTAGACAAATTTAGTTTTGACCTCTTATTAGCTGGAGATTTAATCAGTTTATTCATTTTCCCCTCAGGCTGAACTTCCCCAAGCCCTTAATACTGAACCATGCTTGAGCCACTTAAAGGCAAGTCCATTTTGACCAGTCATTCAACCTGTTGCAGAATTGAGTCTTGCAGAGCACAGAGCCACTGGACATTTGTAAGTGGAGGATCATTCACAGCACAGTAGTGCTGCTGACACGGTAACAGCTAAGTAATGTGTGTGGTTCAGACACAGTGCTATTACTGGTGTATTTATACATATTGGATGACGAGTGGTCGACTGGCCAAAAAACACCCATCCAAAAGCTGTTCAATGGTTATAACAAGCCGTTGGCTCAGGCTAGAATATGACTTATAGGAACTGTGCTTTAATAAATGGGTAAATATTTATATACCAGGAAGGTGGAGGTAAAAGTATGGGTTTCTTTTTAATAAATTATTATTTATTGATTTTCAAATCAATTCTCATACCCACACACCCATTCCCATACCCACACACCCATTCCCATACCCACCCACTTTCATACCCCTCTGCACCCGACTCAGCCACTGTGTATTCCCACACCCACCAAAATGCAAACATCTGGTCAAAAGGGAAAAGAAAAAGAATATATATAAATAAATAAATAAATTAAAAAAAATAATCACTCCTAATCAAGCAAAAGTGCTTTCACCTTATTATGTATAGTGTTCCACCATCTCAGAATCATTTGCTTCATGAATCTGGGCTGTGGACAACACCATCGAAACTATATCCAGTAGATATAATGCCCATTGGGATCTACTTAGTGAATCAGGGTGGGTCCCACCGCTTAAACCTTAGCTCTTTAGCTGCTGCCAGAGCAGAAAAGTACGGGTTTCTAATAAAAAGGTCAGTGAATATTACCTTTTTCACTTATTTTGTACATAGCACTTTTTCACTTTGAGTGAAAAAGTAGTATTGAGTATTTAGTAGCCGTTTAGCTGTCCTTCGGTTTCAGACAGTGGTTCAGAATGTTACACTCTGGTCTAACACCGTTAGGCAAAGAACAGGTTGAGCTGTATGGTTAGGTAAAGTTGATCTGCACCCGACTCAGCCACTGTGTATTACTGAGAGTGTCATGAATTTAAAAGTTCATATGTTGCATCGCTAATTCAAAGCTCCATGGAGGGACTACGTGACTGGCCTGAATTAATCGTTGGCGGGCCGGAGTACAACAAAAGAGCAGTGCAGCAAAACTGTTTAAAAGTCATTGACTTGAGCTGATAGCATCTCATCCAGGACCGCAAAGTTCTAGGGGCTGAATAAACAAATAAATAAGTAGAACAACAAACAAGCAAGTCCCAATCAATAGTATGACCAGGGCAGTCAAATAGCAGCCTTTCTTCTGAGTGCCATGGCCGCTGAGAAGTAAAACAAACAGTGTTTGTGTAAAGGTCTTCCAGCCCCAGCGGGGCCAACCTGTCATTGATTATGGTGATGTTGCTCATAGCCCTGTTTGGCCACCTGACAGGAAGAGAAACAGAGCTCTAATGTGTACAGATCATGTTTGACCATCGGCACGGACAGCGGGGCAGTCTGCTTGGGACGCCAACCTTGGAGAACGGTTTTGCCGGGATTCATAACCAAGACGTGATCTGGCGGCCTCCCGCTCATCTGCTAAAGGGGCTATCGACAGACACACAAGTCAAAAGGTAATTAAATGAACAGGGAGGGAAGTTCAATCCGTAATAGGTTTCAAATGAATTACTTCCAAGTTGTTACACCGCATTCCACTGTCCGGCATTACACTAAATGCTGCAAAATGCCAGGGAGCTGCCCTCGGCCCCCAGAAGAAAAAAGAATAACACATGAATCCACGGGGAGAGGAGGTTGAAAGAGACAGTGCAGGACAGAGGAGCCGCATGCTCCATCATTGCTCTGGCAGCATCCACTCTCATCTGCCGGCCTGTTCCACTCAGTGCACACCTCCTCTTTACCAGGAAATCAGTCATGGCACTCCATCCATTTCTCCAGCTTCTGTATAACCTGCCTCATCCACAACAGCTGCACCACGTGAAGCACAAATGTCACATCAACTCAAAAGGAGCGCTTCTCTCCCTGTCTTGGAATGGCATCCTAAAGTGATCATTTGACCAAAAAATGCAGTTTTCCCCTTACCCTAAAAATCGCTAAAGCTAAAGCAAGACATGTTTGGAGTCCAAATTTGCCCTTTTTTAAAATTTGGCACTGAAGCTACGTTGTTAAAGTGGCTAAAAAGTACTCCACCTGTTTGCTTTTATCAATGTGGAGTAGTTAAATAATCTCAAATTGTTTATATGGTTTCCAAAACTGTATGGCATACTGTTATCTATACCAATGTATCGTCGAAATGCTTGTATAGTCAAAGCATTGTTATTTTTACATTTTCACCCCCGGGAGGGTCGGTCAAAGCATCTTACACAATGTATTTGGACACATTTAAGATTTAAGATTCTTTACTTGTCACATGCAGAGTTATACAAGTACAACATGTGGTGAAATGTGCTGCTGGAACATCCATTATAATCCATTATCCATTATACAGTATAGTTATAATTAGAGCTGGGAAAGTTAACGCGTTATTATCGCGTTAATGCATTATTTCCTTAACGCCGACAATTATTTAATCGCGCGTTAAGGCAGGTTTTTAAAATCCTTTTATTTTGAAAATCAGTGCTTTCACCGCAGTAACACGCGCAGGTGCGGACTGGGACTTTCTTTACCAGGTTGGGTTTTCGCATCTCATTACTTTTGTCCATATAAGACGCCTGACCATTACACAAAATGCGACTTTAATAACACTGGCTCCGCCCACATGCT
>JBBIGB010000001.1:18040869-18053927 GCA_037577075.1 Alestopetersius hilgendorfi | reverse complement strand
CTGCAGAGTTGGGAAGAAATTTCTGCCGAATGAACATTGAGACACTGAACCGCTTGAATTTCAATACAAACAAACAGGAAAAATGGGGTGTTCTAAAACTTTTGACCGGTAGTGTATACCATAGAGGCATTATGACTGTTTGTAAAATACTGACCCTTCTCTACAAAACGTCTAAAATCTCATTTATGCTCAACTTTAAGTACATATATGAAGAATGATGGAGTGTTCATTTACATTTACATTCATGGCATTTATCAGACCCAAAGCGACTTCCATTCCCTAACTACAGGGGGCAGTCTCCCTGGAGCAACTTGGGGTAAAGGGTCTTGCTCAGGAACCCAGTGGTGGTATGCTGAATGTAAGCTTCAATCCCATGACCTCTTGGTCCAGAGGCAAGTATCCTACACAATAGGTCATGATTCTGTCTGTATTTGTGTTTGTTTTCTGAACGATTGCAAATACAGACTAAATGGAGCAGGTGGTGTAGCTAATAGTTCACAACAAATAAATCTAATAAATGGCTGAATTTTTTGTGGAAAAGTTGTGCAAGTTAGTAAGGATTTTAAATCACCCGGGCTCAAGGACAAACAGTACATGTACATTATTATGACCTCCTCCACCTTCTCTGTGTTTGTTGTTTTTAGAAACTTTTGACTCTACCCTCTAGTGGATGTTTTGGTTATTATCCATGCTAACATAAAAGACACATGGAGGTATGTAGACTCTTACATTGTATGAAATGCACATATTTATTTTTGTGTGCTTGTCGTGTGTAAATGAGCCTTAAGAGTATCTTGTGGTATCTCTTTCCCAGGTAAATATTGCACATGCACATGCAGGTGTTTTCAATGTTAGACAGGGTTTAATGTGGGTCCGGTCAGGGGCTATGGCGGCCTCATTCTCACCAGGACGTGATGCAGCGTGCGTTTTAACATATTCCTCATGTAGCCAGCATTTTTTTTTCTGGACCAGACTGCATGGCCCTTATTGCTCTTGCAAATCCCTGCCTCGAGTGTCCAACATCCTATTGCTGGTTTGTGGTTTGTTCCTTCTTAGACCAACGCTGGAAGAAACTCTCCACTGCTGTCTGGAAGCCACCCTATAAGCTTTTCCCTTTTGGAGATGCTCTGGCCATAATGGTTCGGCCCTTTTCAAAGTAGCTCACACGCGAGTCTGTAAAGTCAGTGTAAAGTGGCTAGTGCTGGGCGATAAAACGATATGTATTGCGATAGACACGTGATCGATATCAATAAAAAATGTGTTCGATAAAACATTAGATCGGAGGAAAACAGAGGTTGAGAAGCTAGTTTGGTTGCTAGTTTGGATCCGTGCCAGAAACGCAGCTGTCATAAATGGTCGTAGCACAGCAAAACAACTCCTTGTTGTGTGTGTTTGACAATTTTTATTATTTTTTTAAATGAATAAATAAAAAAAAATTAAAAAGCTAATTTTTGCCCTGATATGTTTATATAGTTGGTTAAAGTAAAAAAACAAATATGTTCATCATATTGCCTGGTCTGTGGTGAAAAACAAATATAAGACACTCACATTGCTAAAGTTTTTCTTTTTGATTAAACATAGTAATGCAAAACAAAATATGCTTGGAGTTTCTGAATAACTATGGGGATTATGATTAGAGGAAGGTTCAAATAAAAATGTTTAAATGTAACATATAATATATTTCTCCTGGTCCTTATTTTAAATGGGTCATAAAAAATATCAATAATTATTGATATCGACCGTTATGAAACACTGACATTGTGATACAGTTTTCAGCCATATCGCCCAGCCTTAAAAGTGGCCATTTATCAAATTCATGGTTCTTCAGGAGGAGTATTGTAGAGACCCGCCGGTTAAAGCAGACATTGGATGGTGACTGAGCTCAACAGTCTCTTTTAATTTAATTTACAGTCATGAAACATCTGGACTTTATGAAGAACAAAAGGAAAAACAAGAGAAACACTCAAGATGTGTCATGGGCGGATTGGCAATCTGTGCGGATTGGCAATAAGTAGCTTTTAAATTAAAAATATGGAATTCTCTGAAACACACTAAAGTAGAAATGCAAAACAATAGATCAATAACAATAAGTAAGTGTAAAGTGGCCATTTGTCACACATGAACACATCAAAGCTCAGCACAGCACACAGTGTGAACAGTGTGAAATTGTTCTCTGGATTTAACCTATTTATCCCATTTAACTCATTCACCAAGTGAAGCAGCCGATACCTTGCTCAAGGGTAACTCAGTGGTGACATCCCAGTCCTGGGATTCGAACCTATGACCTTCCTATCACATGGCCACCAGCTGATCCCTGTACACCTGCCCATTTTTTTTTTATCAAATGTTGATTTAAAGAGTCTTATGAGTTATTAATTAATTAATTTATTTATTCATTTCTTTGCTTGTTTATTTATGTCTTGTTTCTCTAGTTTTTGATTTGAATTCATCTCTGAGTGATCGTAAAGTTTTGTTTTTTGCGACCAGTGTGTTGTTGATAAATGGACAAAAAGGGACTGGGATCTGATCCTTACCTGACAGGCTTGGTGCCCTTAGCCTCCTAAGAGAAGGTGATGTCAACCAAATAGTAGAAAAAATAATATATTTGAGTAATTTTTTGTCCAGGAGGCTCGTATTTTATAGCCAAATGTTAAACATATAGCAGGACCAAATGAGTTAATATGGCCAAAGCAGGTTGTGTTCTGAGATACTGTTTGTTTTGCGTTTCCCTACTATGTAATTGTATTCAGAGAGCTCTTAAAGTAGTAGCGGACTTAAATTGATGACTTTCCCTTGTAAATGAATTTATTTGCTGGAAAATTCTCCCATTTCCAGACTTCCTCTATTTACGGACCCTCTGAAGTATTTTCCGCCCGACAGGTTCACGTAGGTTAATAAAAACTTGAAACTAAAAATAGATTAAAATCTCATTCTGAATCGAGGTCAATCGGAGAGCTCTGACCACTTACAGTTATGTAAGTTAGAAAAACAGATGCCAATGAGTTCATGAAAATGACAAGGTGATGCAACGGGCAGCCTGTGCCATAATAACTCTTGTAAACCGGTGTATAACCGAAAGTATTACAAAACCCTCATTGTAAAATTCGTTAATGTTCAGTTGAATAGTGACTTCACATCTGGTACTGCTGAAGGAGGGAAGTCCAGAATAAGTCTTTTTATGACCTTACTAATCTGAAGGGAGATGGATTTTGCAGGTGTGTTCTCTGAGGTTGTACCCTATTATTAACCGAGCGATTTTTGATTTTGTAAATCCATATTAGAAGCATTATAAAATGATGCCACTTCCAGTGGAGAATCCAGAACTTTTCGCTGTAGGCCACCGCCCCTCTCGCATAGTTTTATCTAATATTTATTCCTCATGTTTCTTTCTCATTTTGCTGTTACTAGTAGGCCATTGCTGGCTGTAGAAATCTAAAATAAATAAATAATTGATAGATACAAAGGATCTCTGTAGGTCTTGGAGGTCTTTTTTGGTAACCTTGTCTCAAACTAATGGAATGTTTTATTTCTTTTTTTTTATTACTTTTTTTTTTTTTACAAACTTGCTCTTTGTTGAAGAAAACATCTATTTGACATTGATAAAATGAGACGAGGGCAATACATTGGTGCTCGATATCACCTACATGTGTCCAGTACCAAAACTCTGATATGATTTTATAAAGGTAATTGAAATTTACGGTCACTTACAAATCGAGCTCTAGATTTTCAGTGAGAGGAAATTCTATTATAGATGACAGTGCATTGCCTCCATTAGAACCAGGCCATTAGTTATCATCCAAAAAGGTAATTGAAGTGACCAATATTATTATTTTTTTTCAGGGCTATCACTGTACCATTAATCAAGCTGGGAGCATATCATTTGTGTCAAATTGGCCCTGAAAAGCTTTAAATTGAATTGATCTGGCCCAGATAATGCTGAAATCAATGAATAGTGGCTATAAGACAAGTTAGAGAAGTTAAATGCCTCTATTAATCTCACTATCTGAATCCAGAGTGTTTTCTGCTGTGATAATAATGGCCCCTTGTCTCCTTTTTCGCCCAAAGATCAAGCCATTGAAGGCTTACAGGCGCAGGAAGGCAGGGCTACAGTAGAGGCTGCTAGCTTTACCAGATGCACAGCATAAATCTGCAAAAGCTTTCACTCTTTGTTCACGCTGTCTGTGTTGAAGTTCTCCTACTGTCGCTGAAAAGTCTGCCTTTCATAGATAATACACACACATGAACAAGTCTAATTGTTTTGTTCATTTAGATAAAAATTAACCTGAGGTTTGTAGGGAACAAACTCAAATATGACTTTTAATTATTTGATAATTATTTGATTGCACAGCTTGTTATTACTTGACTTTTGCATATTGTGGGTAAAAAATAATGCATAAACAAATAAGAATGCCATCAAATATGCCCTATTTAATTTTTCCCAAAGTGTTGCATTCAACAAAAATATGTAATTGGGCTATAAAACGTGCAGAAGTGTGTTCTCTGTAGAGGGCGTGTCCTTATTTTCACTTTTCACGTCATTTTCAAACATCTGCAAATGACTGTGTGTCATATTTGTAATCATAAGAGGAAGGCATAACGGCCTTTTGTATTAGAAGAAGTCTTCACTACATGAAAAACGTTTTAAAGGGCAGCCGGCGGTTTAGTGGTTAGGGTGTTGCCCCTGCAATCAGAAGGTTGTGGGTTCAAATCCCAGCACTGCTAGTGACATCACTGAGGGTCCCTCAAGCAAAGTACCGTCCCCATGTTTCTAATTTTAACTATTTTTACTGCTTTTACTGTTTTTGACCGTTTTTAAGGTTAGGCGTTGCGAAAAAGCATTTCACTGCATGTTGTACCATGTATGATGGGGTTTGTGACAAATTAAATCTGAATCTGAATCATGTGTGCACCGCTGCAGCTTGCAGAGTTGTGCTGTTTACACACCTGCTATGATCTTGACCTTGTTTACCCTTCTGCCAAATTCTCCTGCTAGAGTTCCAGATCCATCTCAGTGTCTCTGAACACGAAAAAGCCTTATAGTCCACCCTAACGACCACACTGTATAAGAAACTGAGACATGCCTCCAGCGTTTCAGGCTATAGGCTGACCCCAGGCCTCGCTCTAGGCATCCACTCTGCTTGGCAGCCGTTGCTGCATATTCTGTAACATCTTTCACCATTTATTTCCACAGTGTGGACAAATGGGTCAAACGGCATCTATTCTGAGTGAAAATAAAAATTCGCTGTTTTCTTTCATCAGCGAACATTCACTGCTGGTGGACATCATGACATATTAAAAAATGTGCTGGTTTTCCATCACAGAGAAACATGAGATATCAAGCAGGGTTTGGTGAAGAGTGCCCCATCTTTTCTCGTTTATTCTCTCAGCACTTCCATGGTTTTGACAGTTTGTGGGCAGCTCAAGATGTCTTGGCTGCCTTACATTGCAGTGATGTGCATATTTTGAAAAAGGGGTCGTTTTCTTAATGCTTCACCCACACTGTATTGTCTACTGTTTGCATATGTTCAATTTACCAATGGAAGATCCAGATCTTTTCCACTGAGAAATAAAAATAAAAGTGTTGCAGAGGTTTAGTAGTGGTGAAGTCGGTTTTAACCTCTTAGACATCACTTTACCAGACCAGACTGCATCTTAAACAACATTTCCACTAAACGCTGTGTTTCTTTAGGAGCTGGCCCAGTGTTGACCCACCATCCATAGATTGCACATGTAATTGCCAACTCGTATATCAATGCTAAATCTATGATGCATGATCAAATCACTCTTCATTAGGAGGCAGACATACAGTTCAATTAAGTGTCAGACGCAGCAAAATCATTAGAGGTTGCATTCAAAGCCACTTATTTTGTCAGTGAATCACCAGTCATTGATCTTCCTCATTTACAGAGACTGCTCAATCAGATCAGCAGAGCCACTCTCTCGCTCCCTGTTCCATTGTGACCTTTCTTCGGTGTGTCTGATCTGTTGTTAGGGAGCGCTGATGTAGTGTACGCTGTGGATTCTTTGTAAGTGATGGGCTGTAGAAGGCAGCGGCTTGGGGGGGATCCGAACCGAACGCAGTGCCATACCAGAAACATGGCTCTGAAATAACTGACTGACATGGCAGACCAGCCTGTGCCAGCACAGTGGGTGAACACTTGATGAGGATTAATGTCTTTGTTCCTCTCTGCCAGCAGCCACCAGCTTTATTTCTCTCTCTTCTTTCGTCCTCCTGCTAATGTGCTACTCGACAAAGCATGTAATGACATATTTTGGCATGGAGACTGGCTGCAGCATAGCCAGCATTGGCATGATTAAAAATAAGAGGCTGAGGCTCTTCGGTCTTATTCTTTTAATGTGTTGCACATGCCCTCAAATGACTCATAGAACAGTGTATGGGGCCGAGCCCATATAGCATTTTACAGATTTGGAGGTTATTGTTTTTGAAATGAGTAAACCCCCAGATTCACAGATTCAGTCACACTTGGATTTTTTTTGAGAAGCGAACTCAGTTCTACACGGAAATCCCCACAATAACGCGGAAACTGCAAATATTCTCCGCCTTTTTGTGCTTTTTTTGTGGCAATAAATATATTTTTATGGATGCTTTCACACAAGGGGACTCAGGGCAGGCTGTTGTCAACCTGGAAGCACTTTTTTCGAATTCCACACCAGGGTTGAGCCCCGCGCTCCGTGCATTATTTCTCCGTGGTGCAAGCACGGTTCACCTCGCCGCAGTGTCCCAGTACTTTTGTCCCGCAACCTTTTGAGTTGCATATCTCGGTCTGGAATTTAAATGAAGAGTACGGGTTTACCTTTACATTTTCTTTAAGGGTAATGTATTAAACTTTTTCAAACAAAATTAAAGTGTTTTGGGGGCAGATTTAGGGCTTACACTATAAAAGTAGATTTTTTATTTGTAACCAAAACACAACTCTATTTTTCAGTATATGTGGGGGCTCTTGGAACGTAACCCCCATGAAAAGCAGAATTAGTTCTGGGTAACCTCACTATTTTTAAACCTCTCGCATTTCAACTCTGTCCTTTCTACCATTTTATGCTCTTCATTGGACTTTCAATTAAAAAAAAGCATGAAACACTGAGGTGTTCTAAAACTTCTGTAAATACGTTATCTATTTTATACGGTTAGATGGGTGGTTGTCTTTTATGATAAGATAAGATATGCCTTGATTGGTCCCGCGACTGGGAAATTTACATTGCTATGTCACAAAGTGCAAAGGTAAGAGCAGCAAAAACAATAGAATAAAAACTATTGTTAAATAAAAAACTAAAGACGGTTAAAAGTAAGAGAATCCAGAAGAATCTCAGCAATAAGCAGACATGCCGCAACAGATGCTGCCACTTACTGTGGGTGCCAGAAAATAAAACAATAGTCCCATTTTGGCTTATGACTAATATATTTGTTGTATAAATACACCATTATGTCTAAAAAGGGGATGTGGGATTAATATTAATACAACTATAAATATTTACTGTGACAGAGAAGGAGATGAATAAGTCTAAGATGCTTTTTTGATGAATAGGCAATGAGGAGGCAAGTTCAGTTCCTTTGCAAGTGAAACAATGTCAATAGGTGAACATAAATCTCATTTAAGATTGATGACTTGACGAGATGTTTCACTGTTTTACGCCACAGTGATCCCAGCTCTGTCTCGGCTTCTTCGCATGAGTGCATTTCAGCAGTCAGAACTAGAGATGGATCATGATTTGTTTCTTTTATAGCTGCAAGTATTGAGCTTAACACCTTTGCCTTTGTTTTTAAGAACTGCTGACAATATTTCTCCTCATTTCCAAATAAAAATATTGTTTTTTAAAGCATCATTTTAAAAGAAATTATCAGAATAAGTGAAATGATGCAGCGTTTACAGAACCTGAATAATTCAAAGAAAACATATGTCTGATTCTCTCTTAAACAAAATGGCAATAATGAGCTTTGAGGAGCTTCTAGTAGTGTTTCACCTCCAACTGGTCTCAGTGTGAGAGAAGAGAGTCGATTACAGCAGTGTTTTATAGTTTTCCTCATTAAATAAGATGTGATTCAACTGATCACTAATCAGTCTCTCATAAAGCAGAATGAGGTGTTTGTTGGGTAGTTTAACAGACACTGGACTGGAATGCGTTCACACTCAGAGAGACACTGATTTAAAAAAAATGCAGTGTCTCTTATTGTATAAATACATTAACAGTGATAAATACGGCTAAATATGAGCCTAATTTATGAGTTGACAAAAGTTAGAGCATCTGAATGCTCAATAAGGAACCAAATACCAACACACTCGAATTGTACCAGCCCTAATACTGTAAGGTTTTATGCTTTATTAATAACTGCTACTTTGTTTCTGTTTCTTGCAGGACAAGCCCTCCATACTGCTGTGTGGACCTGTATTCTCTCAGGACTGGGGAGATGGTGAAGTCCATCCAGTTTAAAACACCCATTTATGACCTGCACTGCAACAAAAGGTACTTGTTAATATCAGCACCGTCTTTCAGTTTTCTCTTCCATTATTTAGGTGTGAACGTTATAAGTGCAGTTTAAAGATCAGGGGCCGTATCACAGAAACTTCCTCTCTTCAGCAAAAAGTTAAGATTTAAGTGGATTTTTTTCAGGTTGGTTTTACAGAAGCAAATCCCAGCTGGATTTAGGAATGCGTTCTTATCTCGAGTTAGGAATCCTAAATAAGCGATCTAACATAGATGATCTACTTTTATGTCTGTTACCTAGCAACTAATGCAACATATGATCTGGCAAAGTCACTGTTACCTGCTGCCACTGTAACTTTACGAGCCTTCAGTCCGTAACACTGTATCGCCAGAGTCTCTTCATTACTGTATTCAGAATATGGAGATTAAACAACGTCCTGCTCTGAACTTTAAACCAATATGGACAAAAGTACAGGGACAGAGCTGTCATAGAAATCTTCGTTGACAAAAGTATAGGCACGCACACTCGCGCTCTCTCTCTCTCCCTCTTGCTCTCTCTCTTGCTCTCTCTCTCTCTCTCTCTCGCTCTCTCTCTCTCTCTCTCTCTCTCTCGCTCTCTCTCTCTCGCTCTCTCTCTCTCTCTTTCTCGCGCTCTCCCTCTCTGTCTCTCGCTCTCGCTCGCTCGCTCTGTCTCTCGCTCTTGCTCGCTCGCTCTTTCTCTCTCTCTCTCTCACTCTCTCTCTCGTGCTCTCCCTCTCTCTGTCTCTCTTTCTCTCTCTCGCTCTAGCACTCTCCCTCTCTGTCTCTCGCGCTCTCTCTCGCGCTGTCTCGCTTTGGACAGCGGAAGGGTTTTCCTAAAGTTAGGAGAATTTATTTATTTTTTTGAGGTTAGGATGCTTCTGTAATACAAGTTAGGATACGAAAAGGACTCAGGAACGGTTGTTCTATAACGGCTTTTTCCCTAAATAAGATCCTAACCTGCCGTTACCATGGTTACCACAAAGTTAAGATAGGATTTTCGAAGTTAGGTAGTTTCTGTAATACGGCCCCAGGATCACTTCACATCTACATGTACTGTTGTACTGAATTCTGTTTTTTCTGTCTTTCACATCAGGATTCTTGTCGTCAGTCTTCAAGAAAAGATCGCCGCCTTTGACAGCTGCACTTTTATGAAAAAATTCTTTGTCACAAGTAAGTCCTTTGTTGTTGTTTTTTGTTTTGAAGCGACACAGAGGTCCTGTAAGCTCCTTTTTCGGATTTCCCACCATAAGTAAACCTTTTCTCCTCACTTTATTTCATCTGTGGTGCCTCAGAGCAGGAACCTGTGTTTTGATTAATCCCTCACACATATTGAGTTTATTAAAACCACATGTCTCATGTGGAACACCAGAACCTAAAGCCCATGCGTGCAGTTGCAGCGGTGGAGACGTTTTCCCCTTTGTCACTCTGCACAGCTATACAATATCAAAAGATCCATCCTGTGCTCCGTACCCCATGGACCTGTTTGTTTATGAGAACAGCTTTTGTTTTACAATGCTTCAGAACCCTGCATTGCCCAAGACTGTGTCATGCTCCCATCACATAGCCCAAACAATAATAAACAAACGTACGATGTCACTCAGCTCTGCCCTTCCACAAAAAAGGGTCCACTTCCTCTCATCCTCTGGTCCGAGTAAGACTTCTCTCTCACAACAGGCGCCTGCGCTCCTCCAGCACCTCACACTCTCCGGCTTGGTTTGAACGCGGCCCACAGTGAGGCCACTGTGTCCTCCGGAGTACAAACCGCTCATGTCACAATCTGAAAACAGGCCTTCGCTCTTACTTAAGCAATCGTCTGTTGTAAATTGCCATTAGTGTAGTTTTAATGGGTCTCATTGTCTGTCTGCCTTCCCCATCCATGTCTGCACCGCAGGAAATGAGCACGGTCAATACCCCTTTCCTTCATTAATCTCTGTTTTTAAAGCTTGTTCATCAGGAAAAAAAAGGTCCAGGACCAGACGTATTTGTTTTTAAAAGTGATTATGAGAAGACATGATACTAAACAAGAAAGATTTGTGTCAGCTCTTTCTTCGTTTGGGGCGACACCCCTGCTCTGGATCTCAGCTCTGTGGGGTGTACAAGGAGCAGAATAATGCACAAATATAATGAAATGCATTGCGGTTATTTAGGAAATAAAAGAAGGAGTGATCACAAGTAACGTGATGCAGACTTGCTGTTACACCCTTTTTCAGAATCTGACCGAACTGCAGTGGCAATGTGAAATTTTTGAAAATTTTTCTAGAAAACCAGTCATAAAATGTAAAGTGAGTCTTAACTAAACAAGTTGTTCTCAGCAGATATGTAAATATGCTGTTGAATCTTACCATATAATGCAGTGCAGTATGTTTTATTCCCCCCAATATGGTAGAAAAGAACGTTGCATTTATTCTTTTGATTTAAGGCCCAAAACGCCCACAGTACCTGATTACAGGTATTTTGTGAACTAAATTTAGAAACATAGACTTTAAGCATTTCTACTTTTCTGACCCCCCCCCTCGCCTATTGGCATGAATGTGTGATGTCACAAATAAATTATTTGAATAAAAATATTAACTTAATACTGTCTTCCTTACGTCACTTCATGTGTTCTCCTCTGGGAACAGAATCTGAGGACACATTTGAAGAGAATTTTCTGTTCAGTCGAACCATTGAAGTTAGATTTTTTCTTTTAATTAAATGTAGCCGAATATTAAATGCAGCCGATTGGTTCCATGGAGTTTTAAAGAACCAGCAAGAGAAGAATCATCTAGTGTTGTGGTATAACTATACAATATATCACATCAGACACATCAAAACAAGCTCTGTAGCATTTTTTTAATCTCTGCCTAAACTCAGATGTCGAACCTGAGTTGGTTAATACGCACAGTGGCACCCCTGGTTGTTTATTTCTTTACTCGTCTTCCGAGCCGAGCGGTGTTTGGTTCAGCCAGGGCCCCAGTTTCTCTGGAGATGGATGTGAGGTCTGAGAACAATAGTGAAAATACTGTGGTCTGTGCACACAGGATGTGTTAAACACATGTTATCTCACTGCATTGGCTCCCCTCGCCTTGGAGAGGCACAAAAGGCTTTGCATTGCTGCACTTGTGGCTTACCTCAAGTCCTGTTCGTCCCAGTTTCAGATCCCAGTTCCACACACTAAATTACTGTCTGCATACATTTTATCTGAGCCCTGAGCACTAAATTACTGTCGGCACACTTCTCACTGTGTGATATGCACTCGCGTGACCCCGCTCAGACCGAAAGTGCGTGTGTGTGCTTATGCATGTGTGAAAAGGCAGAAACAGAAATTCTGTTGTCTGTCAGCACTTGTGTTTTTTGGCATTTACATCATGTGCATTTTTACTTGCGACTTTTAATGCTGCGTGTGTCTGTGCACATGCATTTTCTCCTCATCGTCCACGCAGACGGTTCTTTGGCTCGGCCGCATAATGCATTCTGACGCCAGTTTTTCCTATATGACTCTCGAGGGTCAATCTGTCTACCAGTTAATAAGCTCGGGAGCCATCCTACAGTCGCTAAATGCCACAGCCCCCACTCCGAATATTGCACAAATTGGCCTCTGCAAGTATCCTCAGGACAGTATGAGGGTGTCTGTTCCTCATACACTCAGACATGACTAATAAAAGCTCTACAGATACCAACCAGACAGTCTGTGAATAGTGGCACCGCGCCTTATCTATTTTAATGCATTGTTTGATAACAGTTTAAATACAAAAGAATATTTTATTGTAACTGTGCATGGTCAGAAACGGCCAAAGCAATTGGTTTAACATGTTTACCCCTTTAAAGAGTAAAAATGTCTTTTTTCATGTCATTAATCAGCATAAATTACCATCTGCATTACTTTTTGTTGCAAAATAAGCCATGTAATGTAGAAATGTTATGTTTCCTGGCAGGCTGCTTCCCTTGTCCTGGTCCGAACCTGAACCCGATAGCTCTAGGAGGCAGATGGTTGGCCTATGCGGAGAACAAGGTAGGAAGCAATAATGCAAGTCCCAGCAGCCTCCTTCAGAACCACTCATGTTCTTGTCTTTTCTTGAAATTTTGGAGATAATTATGTGTACATTTCTTAAAATGCTCATATTGTTACCAGAAGGGTACGCTAAAAATACTTAAAAAGCAGAAGCGTCTCGCTCAGATGGATATGGGTGCATTTGTAAAGTGGGTTCCCGATTTGCTGCAATTCACTTAATGGAGCATTGTTTGCTGTCTTATGATTGAGGTCAGACGGACCTCAGTAATGAGCAGATGGGGCAGTGTGCCTGGCGCAAGGTAATGAGTTTCTGACCAATCGTGAGTTTATGTTCCTCAGTTGTTGAATGGGCTGTAGACCCTGGAGGAGGTAAGATGTAGGAGAGGTTAGAGGCTGAGATGTCCTAATAGCCCCCCAGCCCCTCTGGATGCAGACGCCGTGGCGCAGACCCTGGCAGAGCTCGGTGGACTAATGAGCGGGGAGACCTGAAAGGTTTTGGACGATAATGTGACCCTGCTCTGTCTGTATTCGTGTGTGTGTGTGTGTGTGTGTGTGTGTGTGTGTGTGTGTGTGTGTGTGTGTGTGTGTGTGTGTGTGTGTGTGT
>JBBIGB010000001.1:18018850-18030134 GCA_037577075.1 Alestopetersius hilgendorfi | reverse complement strand
GTGCTCGTTAGACACACACACACACACACACACACACACACACACACACACACACACACACACACACACACACACACCCCAAAGCCCCCTGACCTACTGAATTCTTTTGGTTTGGCTAAGAACTTTTTTTAGGTATCAAAATGTCGTTTTTTCTTAGCATGTTGACGCTGATTACATTTTCAAATTTGCGGTCTTCAAGGCAAAAGGTGTAGCTTATATTTCATAAAAAATTATTTTATTTCCAGATTTTTCTCGGTCTCTCTTCAACTGTAGGCCTAGATTTTAGGACTAAGACTATTCACGCATCAACTATTGTTATTTATAGAGCTATTTAGATGAAATAGCTTTTCATTTTGACATGGAGAGTGTTTAGTGAGTTTAGTCCCGCCCAAATCAGTCATTTTTTATGGATTGCGTTCTCCTGTGCCTGTCAAGATTCTTTATTTTTACTTGGGATTAAATGATCCACAGAAATCACCCCAGGCTACAATTTATAGACATGGTAAATGTCTATAAATTTTCCACCATACCTGGCGGAACATTTTTTTTTATACAAATAAAAATTAAAATCAGAATTGATCGATATAGCATGATATAAATTCAGAATAAAAAATTGTATTAAAATAGTCATCCAGATTTAATCCTATAGCTAAATAAAAATTACACAAAAAAGTTTAGTTTAAACTCCCAACCTGCGACACATTGCGTTCAGTTAAGACAGCTAGGCAGATGGGTAGATTATAGTAAATAACTATCAAATTCAGTTTTGGGAATGTTTTTCAGGAACAGTTTTGTGTAGGGACCTCTTTGTGACTAGATTCCTTATCCCATCCAAATTGATGGTTAATGTTACAGATGAGACAGTTGCACCAGCACCGACTAATTTAATCCAAAGAGTGTTTATCAACTTATCAACTGCGAGGAAAGAATAGAGGGGCAGAATCAACCTGTCTTTGGACTCAGGGGCTGATCTCTTGGGGGCGCTGTTGGTTAACCTTTAGGCCTCTGGGCAAGAAGAAGCCTTTGGCCTATTAACCTATGTGGAGCAAAGTTGAAAATGGAGATAAAATGAGTGTCCTGGCGCCCTTGTGAACCACACAGTGTCCGACCACTGCATAGCCTTTCATGTTTACAGGTCAGCTCAAGAGACATGCTTGCTTGGAACACACACAAGTACAACCACATCCTCTGCTATAACACCAGTATATCAGTATAAAATACTGTTTGAGTGATGTTTTGCCTTTTTTTTTTTTTAAATCAGTTAGATGGACATTTTATTGGAAAGCACATCTGGCCAAATTACTCTTTGTAGCGTAACTAAACTAGTTTTGGGAAGCAGGCGCAGTCGTATCAGCCTCCTTCTCCAGTTAAAGGTTGATGTACTTTTTTTTTTGCACACTCTAAGATTTAGGTGGTGGTTGTTGGCTTGGTTCAGGGAGGCCCCCACTCAGGTCCAGCGAGTGCTAAGCCTCCAGGCTGCCCCTTTGTCCTGCGTCTCCTGCCCCATGCTGGGAGGGCTTCGGGCGACTTGGTTTAAATGACAGCAGGGAGCTCTAAACTTCAAACAGCTTAACCTTCCACCCGCCATCCTTAATCTGAAATGACATGATGTCTGTTATCACTGTATTTGCTTGGGCATAAACAGAAAGTACATTTTTACCCCCACTATAAAATTGCTCAGTACTACGAAAGCTGGGGAAAATCACTAAATTCTTGAGACTGATAAAGGGCTCCGGATGGGAGCCGGGCCATGTATTCCTCACCAGAAGTCTGAACGTACACGCAGTAATGTTAGGTGCCTGACTTCTTTATGGCACAGGACCTCCAGCATTGCCGGTGCTGCCCTCCTTTGCACCGTGGCGTGGGAGGGCCCATTTGATTTTAATTAGCAGGAAAAAAAAAAACCTCTCTGCATCCTTGCTGCGCCACTGGCCTACAGTGAATTACGCATAAACGGGTGCAGCCGCAGCGAAAAGTGTCGCGTTCTCTGCAAGGCGACCACAGCTCCCTCTGGAGTGGCTAGGTTTCAGAATCAGAAAAGACCAGCTTGAAACAATGCAGCAACTTAGCACTGACTGGAAAGCCCAGATGTATGTGTTGGACAGACAACAGAAGGACGAGGATAGAAAATGGCGGCCGCTCGGGTAGCTGGCAGTTGCTCTGTGGTGCTGGAAGGTCTATTCATAGGTGTGTAATTAAAGGATACTGCAGTGCAGTCGGGTGCAGCGTTCACCTCATCCTGTACATCCTTTTTTTCTTGGCTTTGCTGCGAGGATGTGACTGCCAGACTTGAGTCTGAATAGGCTGCTGTTTTGTAGGCAGCGCTGAGGTTGAAGGTGGGTGTAACGGGCCCGCGAGTGTGTGCAGCGCGAGTGTGAACAGGCCCCGGGGCCCCGGAGAGCCACTGTAATTCTACTCAATCACGCAACAGATGAGCATCAAGGAATCTGCTCTTGCATGGTAGAGCTCTCTTGTCTCTTAAAGGGGAAGGTTGGCTCACTGGGTCTGTTTGATTATTACTGGTGGGTCCTGCCTCGTGCCCTCTGTGGCCTGTATTTACCCCTCAAAGCCAAAACGATGACATTTTCATGCAGCTTCAGTTGTGAAGCTGAATTTTACAGTCTAAAATTTATTGGAACTCGTTTAACCGCACAACGCTTGCAATATTGTCGAAGAAGTTTCATTAAACAGACATTTAATTGCCGATAATTTATGTCATCGTGTCAAACAGTATAATTTCAGCCAATTGTTTTTAATTGTAAAATCAGGATCAGCTTGGTGTTGTTGAAGGCAGGTACCACTCAATAAAAACCAGCAACTCAAACAGCTTGCCGTTACTCATTTACTTTAGAATAAGCAATGTCTCCACACAGAGCTTGCAATTAGGGTCACATCCCACCTTCTCTCTCTTTCTCATGACTCCTGGATTGGGCAGTGAGGAAGCCATCTAATTTGGTGAGGTGTATGGAGTTTAATAGGACTGTGACTGAGGATCAGATTCCCATTTTACTCAGTGCCTGAACACAGTGGGACAATCAGAGGGGATTAAGGGCCCAGACTGAGAAGTTGGCCTTTTATGCGCATTGCCAGCAGGGAGCTGGGCATTAGTGGAGTTATATTTTATAAAGTTGTTATGAAATCTGATGATCTGCATTTTTTTCCCCCAAAAAACCCTTTTTTGTTGTTTTTGATCTCTAATATGCTTTCCTGCCAGATAAGTGAATGTAACACATGAGCTGTTGAAAAATACCTCCCCGTAATGAATTGCTTTTTCCTCCCAGATCTTTTTAGAGGATGTCCTGTGACATTTTTCCCCCCCGTTTTCTATTTGTAGTCTGATGCTTAACTGCATGCATTACATTATTCTTACATTTAATTTTGTCTGATGGAATGCCATGAATGAATTTCCACCCACCAGTTCCTTTTGGCATCCAGTAATGTCAGTTTTAAAGATGTGATTATTGGAGATGTTTTTTGTTTTTTTTTCTTTTTGTGGTTCTATTTCATTTTCTAACAAATTCTGTATATCTGTATTGCATAAGTAGTAGACGATAAAATAATAACAGTGTTGTGGAATAATGTATTTTTCTGCAAATGTGTTAATATGATCAAGCTAATATTAAGTGACCGTTTGCCATACATGAACACACCACAGCGCGCGGGGTGTATGGGGAAGGTTTCTTGCTCAAGGGTACCTCGGTGCCACTGGCAGTCCTGGGATTCAAACCCACGACCTTCTGATCAAAGAACTCCCTTATCACCAGTCCACCAGCTGTTTGAATATCTGCATTTGTCCGGACTTGTTAGTCTGCTCTGTCACACATTATGGGGATAAATTATGTGTTTTAAAAAAGACATTGTTAATGTTACGGATGTTTTTGTTTTTGTGTCGTTTTCTTGATTAAAAATTTCACAAAACAATGAAAAAAACAAATTTCAGAAGGATTTCTAAGATACAGTTGGCCTATATCCCCATAATGTGTGATAGAGCAGTGGTTCCCAACATTTTTTCTCCCAACCCTGCCTGTGTCCAAGACAAGCCAGCACCCCCAAACCCAACCCCTACTTGCATATACGCACAAACAGAATGAAGTGATTAATTGCAAACTTTTATTTGCAAAAAATTAACAGTGGTTGTAGGTTTTTGTTCTTATACTCTTATACACACACACACACACACACTTTTTCGTTTCTCAGGCATTAGGATTTTATGAATTTAATGTGTACTAATGTAATTTTGGTAACCTGAGTGCAGACAAAATTCTGTGCACCCCCTGCGATCTCTAGCGCCATCTTAAGCAGGACCCGGACCCCAGGTTGGGAACCCCTGTTACCCCTTTTCCACTGCACTGGTTTCCGTGCCGTTTCCGGTTTTGGAACCAGTGCCGCGCTTTTCCACAGAAAAGAAATTGGTGCCGGTGCCCTAAAACTAGCACCGAACCGGTGCCTGAACTTTACTGGTCTCGTAGCAAGAACCTGTGATGTCACGAGCGGTGGGCGGAGTCTTGCGCATAAACGTTGTCTAAGTCAATCTCTTTAACGGTAATAACCCACTGAATAAGCTGCATTTGGACACTGAAATAAATCCTCAAAGTTTGAAGAAGAACCAGCAGACAGGAACTGAGTTTGGCCATGTTTGTTTCTGTTTAGTGGGCATGGCCTGTGACATATTCTCATGCGGCTCCCGCTGAGCTCCTGTCTAGTGTAAATGCGGGCCGGTTCTCGGCTGGTTCCCGGTTCAGCACCAGTGTAGTGGAAAAAGGGGAATACGACAGAGTATATCTGTGATGTGATGGGATCCACAGTTGTGGTCGTTCAGGAAAATGTCTCTGTAATCCTTTTAAATGTGTAATTCCGCTCCAGCAGGCAAGATCCTGAGAGCTGAATATATTCAGTTTCTTGCGCGCCAACTGTTTGTCCAAGAAACTGTAAAACCGTGCTTGAAACTGCTGGTTTTATGGTGTTTCCATAAAGGTGATAAAAACATTGTCTTGGGAAGGCGGTACTTTGGACCTTAGCTGTAAAACCGCAGTAAGATCGCAAACGATTTTGCCTCAAAGTCTTAGTGGTACCCACACGCATACTTGAACCGAATTAAGTCATTCCAGTCCCTCTCGACGCATCCTCTACATTTCTTCCTTGTTTATATAGGCTGGAATGGCTGTGTGGGCCACATTTGTGCTGACAGCTTTATGTCTCTACACTCTGTGGCTGTTCCCTGGTTGTGTTGGTCAGGCTCAGCTGGCCTGGTTTGTTTTGCCCTTCTTGAGATCCACAGCATTGGTCTGAGCCACCCAACACTTCGTTCCCAGTCTAAAATGAATCAGCCATTGTCCAGCAAGAACCTTCAGCTCAGGCTCACCTCCATCTGAATGGTATTAGCGTTGAAGCGTTGAAGAACTGGGAAACCTGATCCGATATGGTGAATATTTTGGGGGATTAATTAGTTAACAGAACACTATGGAAAAGAAAAGAGAACATTTAGATGAAACGAGATTATCATCTACTGTCTGTCTGCTGAAAAAGGATTATGCGTTTTATCCATTCCCTTCTCTTATCTGGAGATTGTGGTTTTACCAATTTGTTTCTCTGGCTTTTAAAAATCACACAAAAGGCTGTGTTAGGCCGGATAAGCCTCTAAGGGAGAAGGTGCTTTTCCACGACCTGACAAATGTTCAGTTGTGAAGCTGTACGTAAGACCCCTAAGCATGACTGGGTCTAGGAAAGGGAACTGAGAAATGGTTTTAAACCAAGGCTGCACACCGGAATCAGTTTCTTTGTTTAAATACACCGGAATCAACTCAATAATTAATGACCAGATTAATCACAAAATTGTGTTGGGTGTTGTGAACTCCTGATGACGACTTCACTCAATGACTGTCTTTGGACAGACAGACCTAATACTCTGTTACTTATAGATTATCTAGCTTTCCTGTAGTTTCCTTTTTTGTCCTGTTCTGTCCCGTCCCATCCTTTCCTTTCCCTGTCCTGTCCTGTCTTGTCCTTTCCTTTCATTTCTTTGTGTTGTCCTTTCCCTGTCCTGTCCTTTCCTGTTCTGTCCTATCCCGTCTTTTCTTTTCCTTTCCTTTCCCTTCCTTTTTTTCCTTTCCCTGTCCTTTCCTTTCTTCTCTTTTCTCATGTTGTCCTTTTCTTTCCTGTCCTGTCCTGTCCTGTCTTGTCCAAGCATTTGACCAGGAATCAAATTTAAACACACACACTCTCTTCATCATCCGTAAAAACACCCCTCCATCATCCGTAAAAACAACGGTCCCAAAATGGTTCTTGGCTTGCAGGTTAATTGCTTTAGAACATTTATTTCATGTGAACTTATGTTCAAAAGGTTATTCTCTTTATATCTGATCATTAAAAACTGAACTGTTTGTGAGTGTTTCCTCTGAAGCATCGCTTCAAAGAATCCTTTCATTTGGCACCTTTATTTTTAAGTGGTCTCATTCTCCCCAAGTCTCTGGGTTCAGTCGTGGATAAGGTTTCATTGCCAAGAGTGTTGATAGCTTAGGAATTGCCAGCCTGCCCACTGGAGGATTTTACCATTTGGAAAGACACATGCTTGGTACCATTCTGCATAGACAAACAGGCCACAGAATGCTGCAAACTTCCTTTCTGGTCCCCTTTGGAATCTGGTGCAGTCGCCACTTCAGGCCAGAGGAATGGAAACTGTGTTACATGTGTCACAGCTCACCATGCATCTCTCTGCACTCTCCACTGTCCTCAAGGTCCTGATCTGCCTCTCCGTCCCCGACCCACAAGCAAGGAAATCAAAGCTGCCTCCGGCCCGGGATCAAACGAGCTCGCTTTTAGAAGTTCTCACTTAGTTTGTGAAAGATTAACAGGTTATCGACTGGACGGCGACCCATGCTGGTCCCCGGCTCTCCTCTGTGGTGTTATCTGATGGTTGGAGTGAGGGTGGCCTCTGGACTGAGAAAGTGTTGCTTGCTTTAGGCCTAAGTGGGTGGCTTTGATGTAAAGCTGGAGCCTTTTTTATTGTTGCTCCGTGCATGTGTGTGTTCCACAGCTTTCATAAACACCTCAGTGAGCGTAGCGAACAGGGAGATATCACCCAGCGGACACCCACACGAACACAAACACACACCGTGTGCTCACACATGTCATTACAGCGGCCCTGCAGACAAAGCTCAGTGACTGATGCTGTTTATTTACTCTCTTTATCTTCGCTCGCTCTGAACTCCGTGCCTCTGCTATAGAAGATCCGTTTCACCGGATTTGTCCCTCTAAGCTTTTGGCACACACGTGTTTAATTTGAAGTTTCCTTTTCTCAAAGCTTTTCTGCAAGTGTTGTTAATTAAAAATGGATACTATTGTTTCAGCTCTTTGTACCGCACAAGAGTCGGCTGACATCATTCGCACGGGTCCGGCAGAGTGACTTGGTGAAATAAAACATCCTCACCGTGTCGATGGGATCTAGGCAGATGTTTTCTGTTTGGAAAACAACAAAAGCACACTGAAGTGAAATATAGAGGGAAATAATAGCAGCCTAACAGCCATGGTGACTCTTTTCTAAGAGTCTAGAACTCGGTAGTTCCCTAGTTTGCAAGTCACTTGCACGTTTTTGCCCTGGTGTTCGGGGGTGTGTGTGGTCGGCTGCCCAACGTTTCTTCTCGGATGTCGTAAATAAGACTTTCTTTTGCCCAGGGGATGAGGTGTTATAAATAGGATGTGTCAAAAGTTGCTCAAACGTCTCAGGTTCCTGAAATTTTACAGTGGCTTACCAGCACCGAAAAGTCCGCTTTTTAATTTAGCCTCCCGCGGGCTAACCAACTGACGCCTCTCCGCGAGGCTCTGTATTTCAACAAGGCCACAAAAGCCCCAGCACTGGGTTTCCAGTCTCCACTGGCTTTTGGAGAGCAGAGTGTACCATCAGCAACTTGCGTCCCAAGTTTGAGCTGGCCAAGCCTCATCTGTCAAAGCCAGGGCGAGTGAGGGAGTGTGCAAGCAGGCGGGAGGGCGGCGGGGTGAGCGAGAGGAAGCTCCCAGATAAACATACCGCAGCGCCTAAACTCCTAATCACTCGCTGCTTCCGTTTCCAGCCTCTATAATTAGAAGGCCATCTTTTCCATGTATTCCCAGTTGACGCAAATGCTTCTTGTGGCTTGGCACCTCATTTGGGGCGTGGGTTAGTTTATGGCCGGGCCGTAGCATGGTTTAGTCTTCTGATACAGCATAAATAGCTAACCACCATTTAATTCACTGCCTGACTCTGTTTTTCTTGTTCATATGAGCAATCTCTGTGTGACTCTTCCTCTATGCCCCCCCACTCGCTTCCTTTGCTCGCCACCCAAAGTGGTGGCATAGCCACGCCTAAAGCAGCTGCAGCTCTGAAGTGTGAACGTGAGGATGCCGGAGCGTGGGCTAAATGAGCTCATCTGGCACTTTTGCATACATTTTTTGTTCTTTGCAAGACCATTTAATGTTCTGCCATTTTGGCTCCTTTATTTTTTTTTCTTCACTTGTCAAGCCACTCTATAAAGACTCTAATTACAGTCTTCTGCAACCCCAGCATTAAAGCAGGAGCACTGGAAAATGGCTAATTATTGTCGTGTTAAATTATGAACGTGAGATTTAGAGGCAGGAGCCGAGACCTTTGTGTGTTAGAACGTGTTTCCAGGACAAAAAAGTGACTTGACTTTCATGTCGTTGGAAAAATAACCCCCACAGTTTTTGTTCTGTTTTTAGATTGATGTTGTATGTGGACTTCCACGGGCATCGAGTTTAGATTCGGGTTTGTTCTGGTGTGGTTTGCTAAGTGTGTTGTTTACAGTAGGAGTCTATACTTTCTGTAGTTTGACCAGCTTCAAATAAAAGTGGAAGAATGAAAGGCTCTGTCATCCGAGGTTCCACATGGGTTCTCCTGTGGTTGTTTTTAAAACAGATCCGCATAATGTCCCGGCCTGACTGCCGAAGGGAGCGCTTGGCATGTGGTTCTTTGTAGAGTACAAATTGCAGTGGAACGGCTGCACTACACGACTGCCATTTACATCGCTGTGTGCTCACGTCTTGTTTATGTTCACGCTCTGAAAACATCCTGGGTGTCATCTTGGTTCAGTTGCTCTTAAGTACTTTTTTTCATGTTGCCCACAGCTCATTAACCATGAAAAAAAAATTGTCTCTCCTTCACAGGTATGCTGCTCGTGACTGCTGACACACTAGGACACGATTTTCACGTTTTTCAAATCCTGACTCACCCGTGGGCGTCCTCCCAGAGTGCAGTTCATCACCTATACACTCTGCACAGGGGAGAAACCGAGGCCACGGTAAGAGGGCGAGCACCTTTTTTTGCCTTACAGTTTCACCAGGACATTATTAAAGGGCACATATCCCAGAAAAATCTACATTTCTTCACTTTTTTACATTTTTGATGCTTAATTGAGTATAAATGCATATAAAATTAAAATGCATATAAAATGCTAAAAATTCAAACCTATGAAGTCAAATAGTCTTTATATGGAAACTTAAGATACAAAATTGCTTCTACTGTGACCCGATGTACATATTAACTCCGCCCATCCTAAATGACAAGGAGTGCTCTCTGAATGAGACAGTACAGGGCAGCGCACCAAAACAGAAGATATTTACATAAATCATGCTTAAAGCTGTAAAGTGATACAGTTACACCCTTTATAATTCCAAGCTATCAAGAGAGATAAATAAACGGCAGTGTTAAAATGAAGTATGCCTGTTTTTGATACGTAAATCAAAAACAGTAGCTTAAGCCAACCTCAGCAGAAGAAAGAGAATGCGAGAAAGCTTCTGCATATGGGCTGTTCCTTTGTGTAATTACTGTGATTCATTTTATGTTTTTTGTGAATTAAACTTGTCACAAGTTTGTTTTTGTTTGTAATTTGTGCATTTAAAGTTTGTTACAGTGCAGAAATGTTCTTCCATGGTGTATAAATAAGATAACAGATGTCAGGTCATCATGGTTTCAGGGAGGGAGGCGCAGACACAGAACTCCATCTTTACTAGACTTTATTTACACATGCCAAGGGACCCCTGTGTGAGGGAGCTGCGAGTATTTCACACTCATTTTTGTTATTTTTTCTGTTACTGTAGTACATTTAATGCCATTTTCCTTTTTATGTGGCTTAGTTGTGTTTACATGATCTAGATTATGATTTTATTGTGTTAGGATCAGTAAGCGACTGAGTCTAAGGTGTTTCGATATTCGGGTTTCATCACTGTTGAAGGAAAGGATCTGTATCATAATTTGAGGCCCCCCTGCATTTAAAAACTTCTTAGGGATTTGGACGTCATTGAACATTGTTCAAGAACATTTTGAATCAGTTTATTTGCCCTATGGAAACACAATGGAGGTCATTTTTTCACTATAACTTCAATAGCATTCAATAGCAACTTGACCACTCTTTTTAAACTCTGCATACCTACGTTCATGCAAGTTATTGTTCTTTGTGTGACTGCAGCGAAGTTAAATTTCTGGACTTTTTAAATCATTAACATGATCATTAAAAGTCTTTGCGGGCCACACAC
This sequence comes from Alestopetersius hilgendorfi, assembly GCA_037577075.1. Taxonomy (NCBI): domain Eukaryota; kingdom Metazoa; phylum Chordata; class Actinopteri; order Characiformes; family Alestidae; genus Alestopetersius; species Alestopetersius hilgendorfi. The sequence goes on along the minus strand of JBBIGB010000001.1, from coordinate 18,019,610 downwards.
AGCGGTTTATGGTGGCTGCATTCATGGATTTCTGGACGAGTGGAGTTTGAACATGCTTTTCATCCTCTGTGGATCCCTTCGTGTTTTCTAAATACTGTCAAGAGACATGACTCTGAGCACCATGGAGCTCTGCACAGAGCAGGACTTGGCCCTGCTTCTGAACACTCTCTGGCCTTCCCTCCACAGTGGGTGTGTGAGACGAGAGTCAGGCTGCTCTTAGGGGAGTTCTAATTGATCTGGAGTATGATGTAGAACCTGACTGCACTTAATGCTTTTGTGCACCTCTGGCACATTTCCAGAGTGTTTACACTCAAAGCGAAAGTATTCTAATGCAGGTGCAAAGATAGGGAACTGGTTCCCTCTCACACAGGTTATGACAGGAAAAACATTGACTAGATGATTATTTTCACTGTATCATTGGACTACACTGAAACTAGGGCATTAACGACTCCAAATTAATTAAGTTCTCTGTAACATTAACAGTCAACATGACAATGAAACACAACTAAACAAAGACTGATATCTTGAATTTTCTGGTAAATTTAAGTGTAAAACTGAGAGTGGGAACAGTTTAAGCTGCGGCAGGACGACTCCCGGCAGTGCTAGCGTTAGCCATGTTAGCTAGTGGAGCTGTTTCAGATGCAGAGCGCTGGTTCTGTTACTGTACTTTAACTCTTGACTTTCAGGTTCTGCAGGTCTCCATGCTGTTTGTGTGTCTAGAGTGAAGGATCTCCACACATGTGATGTCTGTGTGTCTTCT
>JBBIGB010000001.1:17971400-17982677 GCA_037577075.1 Alestopetersius hilgendorfi | reverse complement strand
CTCTCTCTCTCTCTCTCTCTCTCTCTCTCTCTCTCTCTCTCTCTCTCTCTCTCTCGCTGTCTCTGTCTCTGTCTCCCTCTGTCATTCTCTCTCTCTTTCTGCCTGCTCTTTCTGCCCTCGCTTGCCCATTGTTTCTTTCCTTTTCTCTCTCCCCAGCCGCTCACTCCTGTTTCTCTGTTTCCTACAGTAAAGCCAAGCCACCTCCCCAGATCTCTCCCAGTAAGTCCAGTGGAGGGGAATTCTGCGTGGCTGCAGTTTTTGCCTCCTCCCGCTCCTGGTTCATCACTAACCCCAACATGAAGAGGGAGAAAGGTCAGAGCTGCTCAGACGCAACACAAAGCACAACATTACCACACATTATACCTCAGTTTAAACAGTAATCTAACACCAACTATATTGCTGAAGCATTTCTAAAATTACTCTATAATAATGGGCAACTAAGAATGGGCAATATAATATTTATATTAATTTTAAAAAAATTAATTATGTCACAGTATGTCATAACATTGTATGATATTAGCTATACACGAGTATTACAACTATGACTATGATTTCCGTCAGTTGTGCAGCAAAGATGCCATTTATGAGGCCATTGTTGATATCCAAAAGGGATAAAAGCAATGTGGTGTCTTACAGGACTCTCAGTGCCTGGTGATTGGTTCCTTTTTTTTTTTTTTTGCTTGAATTTCTGTATGTAAAGACCATATAAAAAAATATCAATATCATTTTCATTCCTCATTTTTGATAGCATTTTAAAACTAGTAGTTCTTTTGCCATATCGTTCTCCCTTGTATACAGCTTGTCTAGGTTCTATCGTTTGTAGGAAGTTTTATATGTGTGAGGAATGATTAAAATTACTACTATACCTGTATATTTAATTGAAATTAAATGAATGTGTCATTTTTTAAAATTATGTTGAAAGGTAGGTAAACTTCGTATTCTCAATGTATGACTTAGTTATTACTTAAATGTTATATCGTATGTGTTATTAGTTATACAAAAGGTTATCATCCACTTTTGAATAGTAGTGCCCAAATATATGACATGGTTTGCATTGCTCTGAACACAGATGTAACCATTGGGATTATCAACCTTACTGTTCACTTATAAGATGATTTACCAAAATGTATGTAATGAAATATAACAACTGAATAATGTTTCTGCTTTGTGCTTTCTCTAGACCAGTCCCGTCAGGCTGTCGTTGATTCCCTCTACATTGTGAGCTGCTATGGGAACCTAGTGGAGCATGTGCTGGAGCCTCGGCCAATCAGCATGGCACAGAAGATCGGGGATGACACGCCTCTGGAGCTGAACACCTGTCCGAGGGCCTCCTGGAACATGGCCAGGTACTGGAACCTCATTTCAGCCATAGGATCATGCCTCTACCCTGCAGTGACTTTATTCTGCTTTCACTTTTTGCACATCTGGGCTTTGCATTAATTAACATTTGTATAAAGGCACCCACCATCAGTTAATTCTTGTAGATCATATATTGAGTTTAGGCCAGGAGTGCCCAGCTTCAGTCTAGTAGGGCCAGTATTCAGCCCAGTTTCCCAAACACACTCACCAAACCTGGCAATTCACAGGTAAGTTGAGTGTCTTTGAGCTAAAAATCCACCAAACTGTGCTGGGAGTTGGACACCCATGGTACACCTGCCCTACAAAGCCAAACTGCAGTAACTAAATATTTGGTAAAGACTACAAATGGGGTTTAGGACGCCTCCTTTGTCTGGTGAGAAAATATCCTGCTTCAAAATGATGGTGTCAGAATTGCAGTAACTGCACAATCCACACTAATACTAAAACTTTAAAGACACTTTCTCTCAGTTTCAGCTTTGGATTTGTAGGGAAGCACAGTATTAACCCAAAACGAACAAAATGTGTAATTAAAATAGATGGAAACACCTAACTGTTTGATTAAATCAAAATAAAGTGATAGCATGTACTGCTATGTATATCTGAGTCAGTCCACATTAAGCGGAAGAAGTGGAAGCACTGCCAGGCTTGGGGGAAGTAAGTCCATTATTGCTCGGCAGGAGATTGTTCTATACATCTGGTTCTTTGATATGTGCTTCCTAAACTGATTTCTGTGTTTGTTTTGAGTAGAACACCACAGTGGAATGAGCTGCAACCTCCTTTCAGCAGCACTCATCCCTTGGTGCTGTCTTCAGACTTGGTGCAATACTACCAGTATCTCCTGGCTGGCTGTGAGTACTTGTCTTTGTCTTTGTCTTTTTGTGCGTGTGCGTGTGCATGTGCGTGTGTGTGTGTGAGAGAGAGCATGAAATTTATGAAAAGGTTAGTGCAACAAAGCATGACTTACTGGCTAATGCTATATATACCACATAAGGTGCTTGTTTTTAGCATTATTGGAGCCACATGCTGTGTATGCTCCTCTGAATGTAGGCTCTGCAATGTTAAATTCTCAGTCCTTTTCAAAAATGCCACAAAGAGATCAGAACATTTCACCCTGTATGTGTTTTCTGCATCTTTACTGACATCTTGTATCTGGTCTTTCTCACTCAGCCGTAATGTTTCTCCACAAGACTCATCCTGCCTCTGAATTAGCTCTGCATTCAAATGAAGGCAATTAGTGTGGCTTTAAATCCATGTAATTCAATAACAAGTACAAGCAAGAGCACTCTAGGTCGACATCCGAAAAGCAAGTAGAGGCAACTCCAGGGCAGGACAGTCACGGATGACCACACATCTAATACATCTTGAATAAATGAGGATTGTAAGCATTAGCCAGATAATAATAAACATAAATCAGTAATTAGTTTTCTGGATCCTCCAGGCAAAGCTTCACATTTGTTCTCTCCCACTAAATCTCAACTGCTTAAGGCCTAACGGGTAGAATATTCTTTGGAATTAGCTCTAATAACCTTGGATGTGTCCGAGTGATGAAGTGGCCTCGTGTGAGCGATCATGGCAGCGGCTCTGTGTGAACGCGATCCACTAGTGGGAAGTGACATAATGAGCTGTGTGTTAACATTTATGTCCAATTAAAATTAGCCAGAGATCTTTGCCCCATCCTTCCCCATTACCACTGAGCCTCGACCAAGCCGATGCGGCGCGAGCTCGGGTCAGTATGCACATAATCGTGGTCATATTTTGCATAGCCCTCAGCGCACTCTGCGAGGTGCAGCACGGCTCACCGCTTGCCACCTTCGCTTCTTGTATCCTGTCGTGCCATTTTGTGCCGAGAGAAGCGACTCTTGATTCAACAAAGTGCCCTCTCAGTGTCGCAGTGTTGCAGAGAGCAGCTCTCATGCAGGGAGAAACTAACCCCGGCTGCCACCTTCAATTAAACACAGGGAAGCGAGCCCAGAGGAGAAGGTCTACCTCTGCTTGCTATGAATACAAATGTTATCAGCCTCTCGTGTTCCCTGTAACATCAGATGAAGCCCACTACAGAGAGGGAAGAAAGGTAAAGATGACGGAAGAGCTGTAGAGATAGCACAAGGACAGCGGCAGCGGGCGATTCCCAGGCTTACGGATCGCACGAAGGACGGGGTCCCTGCCCGTCCTCTGGCCTTTCGGACCCCCAGCGTGCTTGCATGATTGACGGACCTGCTCTTGCCTCTATATTGGATGACCCAGCTGATTAAAAATGCAGCATGTGGACGGTGGGGTCAGAGGAGCTGGAGCCTGCAGGGCTGGTGATAAAAGCAGCCGTGGCGCCACTTCATGGTCACTATCTCCACCTGTCCATCTGCCCGGGCTTGGGCTGCACTTGGGAGGAGGAGCATTACCCAAGCAGCGCCAAGTTTACCCAGATGATGGGCAGATAATGAGGATGTGCCGGCCTGCGAAGGCTCCTCCAAAACCAGCTGACAGCGCTCAGGGAATCCTCAGCTAGCGACATTAGCTTGCTTTTATCACATACAGGCACCTCTGTGTCTGAGAGCTCACTAATAAAAGAGCCTGGATTTCTTAAGGTAAGGGCTTTTATACGAGGCCTCGGTCAGGTGAGGCCTGCCCACTGCAAGCGTTTTCCTTGAATGTGCAGCCTTCTCTCTCGCTGGCCAGCAGAAACACTTCGTATATATTTTCATATTTTTTGAAGGCAGACCAATATTTGCGTGGCTGTCTGCAGTGTGTACTCAGACACCTCTGGCCGGCCACAGAGTTTGGTTGAGGAAAACTCTGAGTAATTTACCTCCCAGCGCTGTGGCTGGCTCCGGACAGCAGCGCTGCAGTTAGGGTCTCTGCTGCCCCTCCATGCCTTATAATGCTCTAATTGTGGCCAGAGAGTCTACAAGGCCTGCAGCCTGCCTGCTGACTACGCTGGTTTAGTCAATAGCCCTAATTGCCTCTTTGGGTCAAAGGCAGGCACATCAGACTGACTGAGGGGTAAAGGGCAGCCCTGGCGCCACTGCAGGGTCAGCCCAGAGGCTCCACTGACCGGCTCCTAGAGAGAGAAAGGGGGAAGCCATGAAGGCCACACTCCTCAGAAATGGCTGATAAGATCATTTGCATTATGTTTCACATGAGACCCCTCGGCCTTAAGCCTTAAGATTGTTCGCGGAATAGTTCTCCTCCTCTGTTCTAGAATGGCTTAGATATGGACCTGACATGGACTGGGCACCCTCAACACTAGGGGGTTTAAATCTGTGATCAATCAACCATTTGATTATATAACATTTCTTTACAAAATGATTAGGTTCAAGAAACTATTTTCATGTCCTCCAGAATTATTAAACACACCACATTATAGACAGAATACAAAATCATAGACTGAGCCTTTTGTGGAAATTGAAAAGTTGGAAACCAATATTTATTTTGGATTTATTAATTGGATTGTGTATATAGAAGTCACTCCGCCATACCAGTTTATTCGCATTTACGCTTATTCAAATAGTCAGTTTCTCTAAATTATGAGTTTTTAGCTGTCTATCACGCTTATGTACTCCATCAACCATCAACTGTTTTTCTGCCGAATCCTTTGGCTTACCACCGTCATTCATAAGCAAAACTGCGTGAAGTTCAAGCCCAGAAACATGACGCCATATAACACTTTTCTATAACGATACACTTGGACAAATGTAATTTAAATTCAGCTTTGGGTTTGTTTTCGTATTGCGAATCTTAGTCATGGCGATGCCACAAATTCGTGCGGTCGGTTCCTGTTTCCTGTCCATTGCCTCGACTGGTTTTCCGAGTTTGATATTTGGGTTCGAAGCTGCTACTACATCCTGGCTGCTATAAACCCAGCGAAACCTGATCTACCGAGCCAGCCGCTGTCCTTATGCTTCAATTATTAATTAGTCAACACTCGTAGCCCCCAGGCCAGGGGGCTGGAGGGGAGGACACAGAGGAAGACCTGAATGTGTTTTAGAAGTAACAGAACCTGACTTTGTTCCGTGCTGTTAGAAAACCACAGAGAGATTTCGGCGACGGCTTGATGTGTGTCTGTGTAATGAAGCATGCTAGCATGACTGAGGCTTTCGCTTGTTCTCGCTCTGCCAGTGGGTGAGGTTTCTGTGATTGAGTGGTGAGGAATAGTCCGTATATGTTACATAGAATGCTGCGACTGTGTCATGAACTTTGCAGAAACACCCCTTCAAGTGGCCCCGAACACCTGCCGCGGGTATTTTTGTGATTGTATGTGTAGAGAGAGAGAGACATAGAGAAATAGAGCGAGTGACAGCGATAGAGAAAGAGAGAAAGTCAGAGATACAGAGAGAGAGAGAGAGAGAGAGAACAGCAGAAGCTCCTTGTGCTCTCCAGATGAGCGCTTGACAACTTTATTATCAACTCTTTTATGAAATACATTCGCAACAAAGGCATGTGCTAGCCTGGAGGTGGGAAGAGACTGATTTGGCACATTAGTCTTCATTCTTGGCGCCTGCTTACTCAAGCCTACTGGAGCTCCATCTGTCTCTGTGCCCCACACACACACACACACACACACACACAAAATCACCTCACAGCCCACAAATGTGCTTTCTCACTCTCCTTATTACACAAGATGTTTACTCAAATGCACAGCCTCATCCTGTTTCTTTTTTCGACACAGTGATGCCTCCAGGAAGCCCCGGGCCCATCACCAGGCATGAGTCCTTCGACAGCCTAGCCTCTGACCACAGCGGCCAGGAGGATGAAGAGTGGCTCTCTCAGGTCAGTGCCCCCACCCTGTCTGCTTCATGAACCGGGCAGTGGAGCTCGAACCAGGAAAAGTGCACACTTTACGTTCTCTATATTACAGTTTATGATGGCGCCTGGAATGGTCACTTGAATGCGAAAGATCAATCTTTCCCCTTTTTTGGTTAGTTCCTTAGGTTAAGTGCCTTGTCTTCTTCATGAATAATTTCTTGCCATGCATTATTAACAGTGCCAGATGTGAACTGCTTTAATTCATCAGTGTTGTGGCGATTGCTGTACTCTTTTTATTTTTTTTTTCCCGTCCCTGTATAAACCGGGTGCATGGTAATGTAAAAACTGAAAAAAACTATTTTTGCTAGTTTTATTTTTACACATTGGGTTTGTTTGCATATTTTATGACTTTATGTCACCGTTGTCATATTCTTTTGCACCCTTTTAGACTGTGATGATTTCATGATAAATGAACCAATAGAAATGGGCCAAAATATCCTTTAATATCATGGAATAAAGATAAGAATGTATTTTTTTCTCATTTAAGGTAATTTTTTTGTACAAAAGAAACCTAATCTAACCTTGTGCTTCCCCTATTGAGCATTATAAGGTCCCCGACACAGGCTATAAAGGGTCCATGAAAGCGAATCCCATTGCATCCACGTGCACTCTTTCTGATACGACACCATTAGCACCCAGCATGACAGCTATTGAATAAATATGGCCCATTCCTTCTGGGTTGCTTCGGCTTGTCTCCTTTGAACGGGGCTGTGATTAGACAACTCGTCTGTGTCGTGTTATGGCAGTGCTGCGTGAAAAGCGCAGTCCTGTATGCGTGCTCTAGCGACTGGCTGTGTGTAATGAGTGCTGTCAGTGTGAAGCGGGCTCAATATGTCACCGCCGAGTGGAGCAGGAGGGTCGGGGTGGAACATCTGGCCATAGCCCCGCAAAAAAAAGCAGCACTGCATCTGTTTCTCTCGGGGCTAGGCGACACTGATGGTGTTAACTACAGAAAAAAAGACCTCACACTGCAGTCATCATCCTCTCTGGCCTCATTTACACAGATGTGATGAGAGCAGGAGAGAAGAGCAAAAGCCCTCACCCTACTTTCTGGAAAAGTGGATAGATGAAGGGGGTGGGGTGAGAACTGGCAGGGTTGATGTGTGTGTCCTGCTTGAGTGTCAGAATGTGTTTCGGTGTCCCCATAATGTAGTTCACTAGGGAGGAAAGTGCTTCAAGACCTAATTGACCTGTATGTTATAGTACAGTAACCGATCTGGGTTCACTTGTGTCCATTACGTTTGAGTTAATAAGTTAAAGGTTACACTCTGGCAGCAGATCAAGCAGAACTCTCTATTACATCACACGCTTACTCAGGATTGTTGTGCAATACTGTCTGGAACAAAAAGCAATTTACACCTGGTAGCTATTAGGTGTTCTATTCAGAATAGTTATCTGATTATTCATGACTATTCATGGCAGTTCTGTGGCCGTTGCTTATAATAGACTGCAGTAATTGTAGCTCAACTTGTACTGGTACGAGCTACTTTAGTAGGTACACCTACATTGGATTTATAGTCTTTGGCATTTTATCAGATCCCCTTTGTAGTTTACAATGACGGACTGTAGTCCATCTGTTTCTCTGCATTGTTTGTTAGCCAGCTACGTAGTTTGTTAACACTGTGTGTGGGTGTGTGGGTGCGTGGGTGCGTGGGTGTGTGGGTGTGTGCTGGACAGAGTGGAATAAACACAGCAGTGCAGCAGAAGCTTTTAAACCCTTAGTGTCAGTCCTGGACTGGGAATAGTCCAGGAGCTAAACATATCCAGTCAGCAGTGTCCTGTGGCCAGAATCTGACCACTCATGAAGGACTAGAAGATGGTTGTGCAGCGTTAGATAAACTATCATTAATAACTTTACATCTACAAGATGGAATAACAGGTTAGATGTGTCTAATAATGCGGACAGTATATGGACACAGTGGTTAAAAACTCCACTAGAACTTGTGTGATCTATTCTATGCAACCCACACATTAAAATGACACTGCCATGTCACTGCTGTGCTGAGATGGATGAGCTACCCACATTTTACCGCCTAGGTGGTGGCATTTTTGGGGGGGGCCTGAGCAATGATGAACAGGTTAAAGAGCGTTTACAACTGATGCTTAGAAAGAAATGGTTTACAGTTTGTGATTGTAGACTACAAAGTACCTGTATTAGGTATGGAGATGATAAAATGAATGATAATTGTAGATACAAGGTATCCGTACCTAATAAAATGTCTCATCAGTGTGTGTCCCAGTTAGATACTCACTCCATAAATCGCACAAGGAACCTAATTAATTTACAGAAATCAAGTATGAGTTGCGCAACAAATTACTTAGTAATTGAAATGAGTAATAAAAAATGTTGGTCCAAAAATGTATTATGATACAGTAATGCCCCGCTTTTCGTGGTTACATTCCAAGAGCACCTGAATATAGTGAAACAATGTGTTGCAGTGTTTTGAGCAAAAAAAATGCCTAAAAATGCCTTTTTTTTCCTAATCCCTAAATATGGCCACAAATATGCTCCCAGAACTATTTTATTTTATTTTAAACTCAGTTTAATGCATTACCCTAAAAAAAAATGTAATGGTAAATTAATAATCAGAATCATAAAACTTTATTGCTTAAAAAAACATTAGCATTAGCAACGTGCAAACACCCATACGCAAATAAAAGGTTGAAATAACTCTTTCTACCCACATGTTTAGACAGAGCACAGCTTACTAATACTAAATAATCTGAGATAACTGTTGAAAATTGGGGAGGAAAAGTTTATAATACTAAAATACCACATGGAGCAGTCATGCTACATGCTGCAGCAGCTTCTTCTTCTTCTTCTTTTTACGGTGGTTGACAACTTTTCATTGTATTACCGCCACCATTGGACTGATAGCGGTAATACAGTTTGGTTCTCAGACAAAAATCAGCGTTAAACTGAGGGGTTACTGTATTCTGGATCACACTGTCCATTGGACAAAGTCACTCAGAATGTGTAGTCATAGATGATGTTTGTTTTCAGGTAGAGATAGTGACCCACACTGGTCCTCACAGGCGGCTGTGGATGGGCCCTCAGTTCCAGTTTAAGACCATCCACCCCTCGGGCCAGACTACAGTCATCTCCTCTAGCTCATCTGTGCTGCAGTCGCAGGGGCCCAGTGACACCCAGCAGCCCCTGCTTGACTTCGACACTGATGACCTGGACCTGCACAGCCTCAGGTAAGGATGAGTCATATGACCGAAACATAAAAACACATGTGATGTGAAGACAAAATATGTATCAACATCAATTTGTATGTCACTATTATGTGTAATAACAGACTTGGTATAGAGAATTACTATTTATGTTAACTTCAGCAGTAATTTTATTTATTTATCTATATTCACCTCTGTGTTTGTAGTACTAAGCATTTCTGGAGTTTATTTTAACTTTTATTTGATACTGTATTTTCAATAAAGGCAATAGAGTTTTCTGACGATTAACGCTGACAATTTATCTCACATCAACGCAGCTTTTTTTTTATTAGTATTATTTTGAAATCTTTTTTTTTTTTGCTGGATCACTTCACCCCACTCTAACAGGGACTCTCTACTGAAAACAGACTGTTTCTGCTGGAACCTGTTAAGAAAAGAAAACAGATTTATGAATGTGAACCTGCCGTTGCTCGGAAGGAGCCTGTTATAATGTTCTGATCTGGACTCTGAGAGCTTGCTTTTCTATAAAAAATTACATTTTGGCAGTTTGGTTTTATATTTGATTTGAATACATTAATGTTTTAATATTTTTTAAAAGAAGTGTTTGAACTGCAGTCATGTAAAAAAAAAGCTCATTATTTGTTTGTGTTTGCAAACCAAATGTTATATTCATGTAGCAGTACTTTTAAAATAAAAGTGTGCAACGCAGTACGCTACTTTTAAATTAATTATTGAATGTTCCATATAACCTTTTAAAATCATGATAAATAACATTATGTTGAGTGATTAATTGTGATTAACCACAGATAATCGTGTGATTAATTGCGATTAATCGCAGAAAATCATGTGATTAATCATGATTTAAAAAGGCAATCGTTGCCCAGGATTAGTTATGATGCATTCATCCTAAGAACATGCATACAATTCACACCATATAAAAAAACGTTTGCTGGAACCTATAAATGATAGACGCAGTTTTGACTACTAAAAGGGTACTGCAGGAGTGTAAGGGGAACGTGTGTTCTTGTCTCTTCTGTGTGTTAGGATCCAGCCAGTTCGCTCTGAGCCTGTAAGCATGCCCGGCTCCTCTCGCCTGGTCGCCGAGCGCAGAGGCCAGGCTACCGTCATCGACACCGGCTCAGGTAAGACACACGGGTGTTCTCCTGTTCCTCTCCTGCTGGTGCTGGATCTCCGAACTGAACCCAGTAATGAAGTTATTAATGCATTTATGTAGTAAGTTTGGTGTGAAAAGGACTTAGGAGTGTAATGGCAGGCTTCATGTTCTTCAGCTTGGCGTAGGATTAGACTGATTCGTCAATGGGATTTTGATGGCCTGTACATATTTTTCTTTTCATCGCATCGCAGGTTCAGTTAATCCAATCAACAGGAGATTAGTCTGTCATGCACTGCATATTACAGTGGACGGCTCCTCATTCTCTGCCGTAGTGCGATCATGGACCTTGCACTGTCAGTTTTGGTTTCTTCGATGTCTTGTTTTAGGCGCAACATGAAGTCAGGCCTGAGCGAATTTTTTGCTGCGTTAGCGTAGCGTTTGAGGTACACGCTTCAAAGTCTGTCAGAGTTCATCCCACCACCTGCACTCGAAACTCTCCCAATGTGATATTATTGTCAAAAAGGTCAAGCCTACTGTTGTGATTTTTTCCCTTATATGCTTGGAAGTGCACACACTCATTAGCTTCATCTTGTTGTCAGTGTTGTTTATCTTGAAGCTGACACTGGGTTGTAGTTTTGTGCACCAACATGCTTTCTGTTTCTTTCTGCCTCGAACCACCAATCGCCTCCAATGAGGAAAACTGTCACAGTCCTCAACCTCCAAAACAGAGCATCCAGCTTTATTACCCAGTTTTAACCTCTCCTCCTTCTCTCTCTCTCTCTCTCTCTCTCTCTCTCTCTCTCTCTCTCTCTCTCTCTCTCTCTCTC
>JBBIGB010000001.1:17869238-17883804 GCA_037577075.1 Alestopetersius hilgendorfi | reverse complement strand
GTTTGTGTGTGTGTGTGTGTGTGTGTGGGTGTGTGTGTGTGTGTGTGGGGGTGTGTGGGTGTGTGTGTGTGTGTGTGTGTGTGTGTGTGTGGGTGTGTGTGTGTGTGTGTGTGTGTTGGGGTCTGCACACGTGCGTGTGTGTGTGTTTTTGGGAGTGAAGCCCAGTCCTCGGTGAGGGACTGTAACATGTACGTGGAAGTGTGAGGGATGAAAGGAGAGGAGTTGGAGTCCATGCACACAAACGCGACACACATGCACTCACCACCCCCTAACACAGTCCAGGATCCAGACAGCATGTGGGTCTGCCCCCTTCCCAATAGCAACCCAACCGCATTGACCTCCTCACCTCTCAACTTTACTTGAACTTCTGAGGAGAAGTCATAGAAGGAGATGAGTAAGAGGTTGAGCCGGGGACAGTTAGAGATAGGCCATTAGCTCAGTTCCATTAGACGCTCATATAAAACAGAACAGGAATATACTCAACATTAATACATTTAGGACCGACATTAGGCAGGCCTTGCATGGGGAAACTTTACGGCAGTTAGTTGCAGGAGAGTTTCTGTTCAACTTGAATGTACAGTAACCGGATCAGCATTCGCGGATTCAGTGTAACGCAGGTTTTATTCTGAGAACCGAACTGTACAAACGCCACCAGTCCAGCAGTGGCTGTAATACACTGAAAAGTTGTCAACCACCATAAAAAGAAGAAGGAGAAGAAGCTGCTGTAGCATGTAGCATGACTGCTCCGTGCCTTGTCCTCATATTTTAGTGTTTTAAACAGTTTTTTCAACAGTTATCTCAGTTTATTTAGTATTAGTAAGCTGTGCCCTGTCTAATGCCCATGTGGGTAGAGAGTTATTTCAACCTTTTTTTGTGTGTACGAGTCCTTGCCTGCTGCAAATCCTGACCATTAATGCTAATGTTTTATTAAATAATAAAGTTTTCTGATTCTGATTATTTATTTACCTTTACCTTTTCTTTTAGGCTAATGCATTAAACTGAGTTTAAAATGCAATGAAAGTGTTCTGGGAGCAGATTTGGGGGCATATGTAGGGTTTACACTATGAAAAACTGGCATTTTAAGCATTTTTATTTTACCAAAACACAACAAGGTTTTTCACTATACGCGGTACGTACAGGTTTTTTTGGGCACTTAGCAAGACAGTTGTTTATCTTCGTATATCATGTCATTCTGGTTATGTAACATCATCTGTGATATGCTATTTAGTCTACATTTAGATCTAATATTTATGTCTAGAGGGCATAATTAATTACCTAGCCATATAGAGCATGATGCAGCAAGCAGGACAGACACTACAGCCGCTCAAACAGCTTACAGTTAACGTAATAATGACCAACAGTATTCCAAGGGAACGTCTTTTGTTTCATTTTCTTGTCTGTGATGCTTCAGTGGACGGCAGTCATTTGAGATAGTATCTGTAAATGTGGTCTTGTATTATGATTGTATTGATCAGCTCTGTTATGGAACTTCTCAAAGCCTGGAGGAAATTTCATGTGAGTTCACATCATGCACCTTAAACTGTATTATTATTCAGTTATTGATCTTATGGCCAGTATCTAAGTTCTGCAAGTTGCTCAATGTTGTGAAATGTAGCTGCAAAAATGAGGAGCGGATGTCCAGTCCAGAGTTTAAGGGGTTACTAATTCAAGCTGTTTAGGTTTTCTATAAATCTCTGAGTTGAACTCCATCACCGGAGCAATGTTTGTTGTGTAAGAGCTCAGTGCATGCAGTGAAAGTGAGAGAATGAAGGGGTCTAAAATTAGTGCAATGTGAGTGGCGTTGCTAGGGCTGTATGCTATTGGGCAATAGGTTTACATAGAAAGGCTGAGGTGTGACCACGTCCTAGCTCTCAGACACACAGATTTTCAAATCTCAATGTATTATTACTAGTTTTTGGGTGAGAGAAATGCTCCTCAAAAATACAAACATCATATTTTATACTGCGCAGTCAACAGAAACTGTAATGCTTTGGATCAATACATTAAAAAAGTATATACTGATACTAGTCCATGCTTTACATGTGAAGGAATTGTCTTGTTTAGTGTGACCTTGGTGATGTTTTCTAGCAATAATACATTAAATACAATAATACAATTTGAAGCAGATTTATTATTAGTTTTCTTTACCACATATATTGTTGGTTATATGTTTAATTTTAATATAGAATTATTTTTGGGGGGTTGTGTGTGTTCCAGTGAATTTAGACGTTAGCATGGCCGTGTGTGTTGCAGATGCACACACGTTCTTGTGTGTGTGTGCTCGAAAGGAAGAAAGTGAGAGAAAGTGAGTCTGAGCAGTCAAGCGTGAGTGTGTTGTAGGGTGGCAGGCCGACTACATTATTCCTAGAGTGGAGATCTGTTCTGCACTCTCTTTAAGTAGCAGCGTTAACCGACCAAAGCTGCACTCCTGCCTTGGGCAATGCTACCGGGAGACTATGCTCTTACTACTCACTATTGAGTGTACGAGAGGGAGGGGGGGGGGTCATGTAAGTGTATATTAGAGTACACCCCCATAGGGCTGAGAGCAGACAACACCTCACTCATGTCACAGGCTCATTTATCAGGATATAGAAGCATTAACGTGTCTCCCTCCATCTGCCCACTTTTCTGCGTATGTGTGTTTGTGGTAGGGGTGGCCTGGCCAAACTCCCGATGAGCTGATAGGCCTTTTTTCCAGTGTACGCTTGGAAATAGCCGTGACTTTCCTGGTAGAGACCTGGTAAAGTCTGAGAGAGGTGTCCGGCTGGGTACGGATCAGTAGCCAGCACAAAGTCCGGCAGCAGCGGAATCGGGTCGGGTGATACTGAAGCATCTAACGCAGCAGATTATTCCTCCGAATAATATTGTCAGGAAAAGTCCCCGGAATGAAACACGAGCCGCCGAGGGGGGGACTTCAAACACAGCAGCTGTTGAGCAGCGCGGGTCAGCCGGCGGTCAGGAGCTGGCGTGAATGCTCCAGCCTCGTCGGTGCACTCTCTACGGCCTGCTGGCCATGCTCACCCTCTTATAACCCCTCCATTCATGTGTTTACTCTTCCCTCTCTCATCAGCACCCAGGTTGGAACTTTTTATAGAGCAGAGGAGCTGGGGTAGAGAGAGATGGAGATGAAGACGTCAGCAGGGGAAGACGGGGGGTGTTGAAAAGTGGGCAGCGCTTGTTTTGGCATGGCTGGGGCTGCCTGTATGTGAGGGAAGGCCTGTGTTGTCACAACATATGGTGGGATAATCAGAGCCGGGAGACCACAGACCTGAGGGTCAACCATGTGCTTGTGGAACTAGGACTTAATGATATGAGCAAAACTGATATTTCCATGCAATTCAGCACTGATTATCAATAATTATCTTTGTTAAGTGTTAATAGTGTTTTATTCCTGAAGGCATATTCTAGCTGATCTGAAAAACCCAAACAATTTCTTTATTTTTGCCACATTTTTGCCTTCTCTTGCTCTCAAAACGTATGACCTTCTATAACAAGTTAAATAGATAGGTAACAGAGAAATTAGCTATTTGTGCTGTTATAAGTGAATGGGCTGGTTTATCAACATGTACAATATGTGGAAACACCACTCCTGTTTAAAATAAAGTACATAACCACGCAAAGGCATAGACAAACAGGGGAAGCAGGGTGGGTTGTACTGAAGAGCTTTTTCACAGGTTAGTTCATTCCTTCCCAGCTAGATCTGCCCCAGTCAGCTGTAAATGCTAAATGCAAAATCAACTTGGCTTAGAAGGGAGATCACGTGAACTCACACTTTTGTTTCACTCACTAAACTGCCTTTGAAAGCGACAACAGCACAAGAACCATCCTTGAGGAATTCCATGAAATGGTTTTCCATGGTCCAGTAGCTGGAATCACTTTGCACAGTAGGAAGGATTGGCTAAGGGTGGTGTAAAGCACACTGCCACTGGACTCAGGGGTGGAAATTGTTCTCTGGAGTGATGAATCACACTTCAGTCTGATGGGGTATAGCAGATGCCAGAAGAACACCATGTACTATAATTATTATACCCACAGTAAAGTTTGGTCAGGAAGGATAATGGTATTGGACTGTTTTCAGGGTTTGAATCGGAATCAGAAAAAAAAATCTCGGGGGAATGCCATGACTGCGTAGACAAACAGAGGCAAGAACAGTTTAAACTATAGTATAAAGTCAGGTTTGGGCTTCAGTTCTAGTGAAATGCTCATGCAATAGCATACAGAGACATTGCAGGCAATTAAATCCTTCCAACTTTGGGGCTTTGGATTGGGAAGATATTTTTCTGGTATGTCTGTGCCCAAAGCGAGGTCTGTAAGGACATCTGGGCAGCTCTGCCTTAATGCCCGTGGTTTTAAAAGGGGATGTCATACAAGCTGATAGAGGTGTGATGGTCATGGCTCTCGACAGCTGTGGCTCAGAAGATGCCGCCTTTTCAAGCAGAGATGTTCACGAGTCATTTTTTACACAGTCTCAAGTCTTTGTGCTCGATTCCAAGTCAAGTTTCTAGTCTTTAAGTGGCAATGTTTACCAACAGCAACTCTAAATGTGGGATGTTTGAGCTGTAAATGTTGAGTAAATGTTTAGAAGATATGCTAATTGACCCCGCCCTGCGATTACAGTTGACTGTTACCTAGCGGGGGACGGGGCTGTGCGCTGTGATATGCCCTCACCAACATGGAGGATTTGCCTTAAGTGATCTTAAATGTAAATATGAAATTCCACAGTTAGATGGGGCTCTGTGACCCCTTTCCAACGACCCCTCGAAAACCATTATTAGCTGAAAACCATTCACCTCGGACAAGAGTAATGGGACATCGGTGAATGGTTTTCGGGTCGTTGGAAAGAGTGCGAGATACAAATAAATAATTCCATGAAATGAACATGGTTTACGAGTTACAACTCACAAGTCACAGCACCCGAGTCCGAGTCAAGTCTCAAGTTGTTGAGGGCAAGTCTAAAATCAAGTCACAAGTTTTTGTTTGGGTGACTTAAGTGCGACTCAAGTCCGAGTCTCAGACTCGAGTTCCCATCTCCAACATCAAGACAGGGGAGTGAGAGCAGTGCAGTGACCTGCTGGGTGAGCCACTGTGAACAGTAACTTTACCCCGAGCGGCTCGCGCCTTGACCAGGCCTCCCCGAGCTCCTCCTTCAGGCTTCTCTTAAATCAGGACCCAGAGCTGCAGGCCCCCTGGCACTGTGATGCACACCCCCTAGAAGCCAGCTGTAATCTCTGTAATCAGTCCCCTCCTGAGCGTTTGCCACGCTGAGTGACACGTGTAGCTGCAGGCATTCCGGCCTGCTGTGTGTTTGGTGTACAGAGATGGCACTCTGCTCTTTCCTCCTCTCCCAGCTCAGGATTAAGAGCTTGGCAGATTCCTCTTTATTTAATTTTTTTTGGTCTTTTTGTGTAATCTTTAGCCCCTAGTGGTAATCTGTAGGAGTGTGACAGATTAGGATGGTGGTGGGGGAGAAGGAGATGCAGAAACTAAATATTAAAACAGCTGGGCAAAGCAGCTATCGGATGACCTTCGAAAGCCGGTCTGTGCAAAACATTACCGTGGCTCGGGGACGCAGGAAGACGTACAGAGGGCACATTTTTCTCTCCTTCTGTCTGCTTTGGAGTCCTCTCACCCTTTCATATCCGTCCAGAGAATTTGCCGCTTTTATGTTCTCATTCGTCTGCCGTTTGGGATTCGAAAGAACTCCCTCTCTTTGCTTTTTAAACTGTTTAAAATATCCAAATGTCTTCTCAGTTTCATGTTATCAGCAAACACTCCTTAGTTAGCAGTTTTCTCTCAGATTTGCTACATGTAGGCTGTAGCACAAGCTGAACATGTTCAGTCTTTAGCGTGGCCAGGAACACGAGACGGCTTTGTTCGATCAGTACCAGATTATAAATAGACAATTCCACTGCTTATGTGATTCGAATTCAAACCAGGAATAATGAATGGTGAGAGTTGTGGCGTTGTTTGACTCCGTTGCTCTTCGTTACTCAATGTCTATGATTAGCTGGTTGGTTGGTAACACACAGAGTGTGTCTATCTTAACTGCAGCTCACGTTTTCTCAAACATTACTCTTGGAGGGGAGGCCTGTGTTGGAAAACCTTTATTTGACTTTAAAAGGCTGTTTGTCTTGATCTGAGGACAATTTGACTTCGTTTGGAAATCTGTATGTTTTCATACCTGCTCCATTATGTATGTTTCCTGCATAAACGTGACAGACGTTGATTAAAGTAGGAAAAGATGTCAGGCACAGCTGGACCCCATAGAAACCCAATAGTATATCTAAAAACATTTTGTTGACAAATGAAGAGCTGGATATTACTATACTGTGTTTTTTATTTATTTAGCAGTTTGTCAAGATAGAGGAGCATGCATAGCCTTGCATAGAAATGTCATTTTTTTATGTAAGACAGGACAAGAAGCTCATATGAAAAAAGTAGGAAAGGGGAGATTAAGAAGTGTCATTGTTTCCCCCAAAGGCTTATTATAAAATTATTAGAAATACTAAGGAGAGTATTCAGCCGTAAATCAAGCCCCTTCACTTTTCTCCCAGCCAAAGGCCAGCTGGCTGTTACTTTGCCACACAATTAAGGCTCACCTATTTAATCTCCTGCAGAAGGACTCAATTAGTGTGACAAATCCTGAGGTCACAGTGTAGTGGCCCGTTTGTGTGTGTGTGTATGGGGGGTGGGGGGTTACTGGCTCCACCAAGGCTGCCAGATTTAAGCTTTCGGACCTCGAAATAATTGGATGCGGATTCACAGCCTCTGTCTCCTGCTTCCTCTCAAATTAAAATTCACATCCTGTATCTGCTTACTCAGGTAGAGTGCAGTTGAACTCCTGGGCCTGATGGATTAGAAGGGACTGCGCTAATGAGTACAACGATGCTGAAGCTGTGCGCCACTGGTCATCTGGTTCTGGTTCAGTCTTTTCCCTGATCTTAACACGACAGCAGATTCCTGTCCATTCAAGAGGCCACACATGAAGGCTGAGTGTGTTTTGACAGGGCAGCAGTTCTGGATGCTGATGGCTTCTCTGGCGTGTGTTACTTCAGATGGCTCCTTGTGTCCTTGAGGCTGTGAAGAGGGGGAAGTCTGCCTGCCTCTTCAGCATGACTCTTCTGTCTGCATTCACACTTACGTGCCGTTTGGAAGGCATCCATGTGCTTGGAAATATATTTTGTTTTGTCTCTGACCTCCATCTCTTGGACGGGAATAAATCCCACCGATAGGACTGTGGGTCTGGGATGTGGTTGTAGTGGTAATCACGTTTTACAGCATCTGGAACAGACCAGTGTAAAATGCTGTAAAATGCAGCTTTTATTGTGAAATACCTGGCTCTCAGGTCTAGCACCTTAACGCATTCAAAAACCTGGGCTGGTGGATTGATTCAGGAGGATTCTACCTGTTTAGGAAACCTGTCTTCGAATGTATGTTTCCACTACAGACACTACAGTACAGTGCGGATATGGTCCCTGTGTTATATATACTCTAATGTTATTTGATTCTTCGCTTTTTATGCAGCATGCAAGACATTTAATTTGATTGTACATTGTCCCTGCAACACATAGATGAACAATTGGTGGTACATAATGACTGGTTTGTGGGAAATTGTCCCCCATAAACTGACCACCTTACACCAGGCCTGCTGGCACTTCAGGAGCGGCTCCTATTCTCTCCTCTGTCTCCACCTGTCTTCTAATTTCTTACTCCCTATGTCCCGTTTCCCAGCCTCTTCCAAAGCAGCGCTCTTTTTCCCCCTCTACGCCTCTGCTAGCGAACACTTAGACCACCTAACCAGCTGCATTTGCTTAGATTTATTTAGAGGGGTTTAACCTAGCTGCCTCAGTAAAACAGAGACGTCCTTTAAAGGCTCGCAAGGCTGGGCTGCTTTAAAAGCCAGGTCTGTACCAGTACAGCAGAACACAAGAGCCGTCCACTGATAGTGACTGCCATTAGATACTGCCTCATAAAGGAGCCTTGGCTTTAGAGCCACTCTGAAGATAATTGTGCTATTAGCAAGCAAGATTGTAGAGTGCTTTGATCAGGCAGCAACATGCAACTCATCAAGATATCACAGCACAGTTTCCAGCACAAACACACACACACATACACACACACACACACACACACACACTGACAGCTTAAAGAAACAGCTTGCTTTGAGCCCAAAAGTGGATATCTATGTCCATGTTATGTGCTTTAGTGGGGGAGCAGACCCCCCCAAAAAAGAACTCAGTTTTTCTAAGTGCCTGGTAACAGTAAAATTAGCTTCTTTCATCTGCAAGTTTAAGGCCAAGATTGCTTTACAATAATAAAACTTTGTTTAGGGTTTTGGTTACTGATGGGTTCCAAATGCTCCTTCCGCACAAACGACAGAAAAAACAAGAGAGAATGACGATGAGGCTGTCTAAGAGACAAAAGCGTCTTCAGCTGACAGAAAAAAAGAGAGAAAGAAAGGTTAGGAGTAGTTTTAGTGTAATGAAACCTCATGAAGAAATTGGAGCCAGAGAAAAGACGGAGAGATTGAGACGGCGTGTTGATGGAGGGAGGGAGTGGAGGGACGCGTCATGTCGGGCCTGTTTTGCAGAGGAAGGCAATGTGGTAAGACTGTTATGAAAAGCCAGTGTATATAGGAAATAGCACTTAGCAGGGTCCCTGTGAATGACTGCCAGGTCAGGAAGCAGAAGTGCAAGCCTTGGCCCCTGTTCAGCCCCCCATCTCACTTCCAGCAACTCCCCCACCTCCACCCCTGTACTCTCACTGGCCACACGGCCCTTGGGGATCACTCTAGTGCTTAGGGATGCTCAGGGGGCTGGGGTGGTCAGTTTGGCACTGCTCTCTCCTCCCTGGCTTTTCACATAACCCGGGGCTCCAGAGGGGAGGAGAGGATGAGAGTAGCACTGGACCCAGGGAGCACAGAGCATTTCCAAAATAGCACTGGGTAAATATGACAGCATGGGAACCAAACTTCTCTCTCTGCCACATTTAGCCTTGTCCTGCAGGGGTCAGAACTCTCTGTTGCTCACTGTGAGAGCTGAGTGGCACCCCCAATAAATCACACCCAGCCACAGCTTCCCTCCTCTGGTCCTTTCACACAGCCTCTGCTGCTGTAACCAATTCTGCATCAAGAGATGACAGGAAGACCCCCTGTGCTTCGTCTCTGAGGCCTTCTTGAGTTCATTGTACCACAAAATCACGATGTTTTAAGTGATATGATAATAGTTGTCAGCCACAGTGTGTAACTGACAGACCAGTTATCTGCCCTTGACTGGAAAATAGTGTATTTGTGTATTTGGTTTCTTGATAGACCTGAGTGCGTAATTCCAGTGGCCACAACTAAGACATTACAGCTTAAAGGTTCTGCAGAGACAACAGAGATGGGGACTCGAGTCCGTGACTTGACTTTCTGACTCGCCCTCAATGACTTGAGACTTGACTCCGACTCGGGTGCTGTGACTCGTGAGTCAAAACCCGTAAATAATGTTCATTTCATGGAATTGTTTGTTTATATCCCACACTCTTTCCAATGAGGCGGAAGTTGCTGTTTGTAAACGTTGCCACTCAATGACTGGTCTTGGACTTGGTAAAAATGGCTTGTGAACATCTCTTCTGGACAGTGGACATGCAGGATTTCTACAGCCAAACCGATACAGCCTGCGAAGCCTCATTGCAGGCTTATCTGCTGTCCCTAAATGTAACCTCACCCATGTGTTTTAGGTTTTGGTTGTCTGCTGATTCTCCATATGGTTCCTCCGCAGCTGCTATTATGGACACAATGCTGCTTTGAAGCCCCTCAGCACTTGAACTGCAGGGCCATGGACAGACACTGCACTTAAGCGAAACCTCGACAGCTGCTCCCAAGCTCGAGCACTAATATGAGAGACAGATAGAGAGAAAGCCATTGTACACTGACTCATATGTGAGAATGGTTCACCAACCAACCCTTCTGTGTTGATGAGCTGTACCCACAGCCATATGCTGCCCTGCACTATGTCGCGCATAGCTGTGTTTACACTCCACAAGAGGACAACGTCAAACCAGATCTAACACCTTTTTGAACATGCCCTTAATGCAATCACTCTTCCCCGCTCGCAAATACCTCCAGAACACACCCAGCGCACTCCTAGTGCCTCCACCTGATGGTGCTGCATGTGTGCATGTGTGGCAGGCTTTCATAAACCATCACTTAGGAGACATGTGATGGAGAGTCCAGAGTGACACGCCCACACACACTCACATAAACACACACGCGGTTGCCAGAGTGTGTCAGTCCTGCCGCCTCTTTTGATTAAAAAAAGCGTGGAGCTCAGCATGACCTTTTTCATCCCATGCATCGTCTCCCCCAGCGCAGGCCCACTCACTACAATGGCCCTCACTGTCTGACCTGACACACACTCCCACTTCTCACACACATTCTCAGTGCTCTATACCCCCAACCCCTGTGCGTGTGTGCATGCGTACGTGCGGCCGTGTGTGAGTGTGTGTGTGTACATGTCGAGCTGCCGCTGCCATGAATGCAGCCATTATTAAAGAAGAGAAAGTGCTTGTGACACCTCTGTTAGATGACGAGGCGGCATCTCCTCCGCTCTCCTCACACGAACACCCTCTGACACCACAATCAACACTGTCCCCCATTCTCATCCCACTCACTGCTGGCCAGCCCACAGGGGGACACCCTGCTCATCGGCATACACCTGAAAACAGCTGAAGGCGGACAGGAAGGGCCCTCATTAAAGTGATTTGCTCCAAGGGGTGATGCTGGAGGCATGCAGAAACACTGCTGCTGCTGAAGGGTGATGTGGGGGGGGCACTCCGTTTCTCACTGTGGACACTGAGTACCGCACACAGCCTGTCATAACTCAGGGACAGCAGAGTGGTCTGACCACATCACAAAGCCCAAGGATGATTCTTCTGCTCTGCTCATCTTAAATATTTTGGTCTTGGTTTAGACCTTGGGAACAGACAGGCCATCCCTGAATGCTAATTCCAGAAAAGCACTCACAGACCTTTCCTCCACACTAAACCTCAGGGAATCCCTGCTACCGTCTCGACGGGCTTTCCCATTCTTAGCACATGGTTCTAGCCCCTTAAACCCATGAGTTGATTCAAGACAGGTGGCACATCCTAAGATTCATTTTAATTCTCCATTGCAACCCAATGACAAACTTCTTTATCTTACATCGACCGTGTAAGATAAAGACCTTCAGGTGATGTTAGATAGGCATATATTTCAAACTCTTGAAACCAAAGTTAATACCAGGTAGCATTAACTAATGTAAAATTATAGAAAAGTGCTATATTATTATAGAGAGTGAAGCTTGCCTGTTTTTATGTGCAGTTTTGCAAGTTTTATTTTTAAACCTGTACTACACGTCCTCTAGCAAGTGAGCACTGGCGCATGACGCGTGACTTAAAGTCCAAGAAAGAGGAGACAAAGTCCACGAAAAACTGAAAAGGTACTAGGGGCAGTCCGGGCTGCAACAGGCTGGACTCTGGGTTGCTGGAGAAAAGTGAGCTGGGAAGTAGGGCACGGGCCTGGGAACCTCTGATTCTGTGGTACGGGCCAGAGGCTGGCGTGTGGAAGGATGCTGGGAAAGTGAAACTCAGTGTTCTGCCAGGCTGTGGTCCCCCGGGACATTTTGACAGAGGGACACTCGGAGTCGGCCGGGTCTCTTCCTGTTGCGGGGGTCAGGCCTCCTCCATGACTTCCCACCAAACTGGCAGGCCTCGTGCACAGCAGGCAGGTTAAAATTAGGGTCCCTTGCTGAACTCTAGCCCTGTCTTCTCTCTGCTTCCAAAAAATCCTGCGCTGCCCTGAGAACCAGAAAGTACAACCAAGTAGGCAATTTTCACACAGTAACTCTTCTTTGCTATCCGTTTTCTTTTGGCCCCTCAGCTGTGGAGGCAGAGAGGATGAGAGGGCTTTCGTGGAAGTGGAGCTGAGCGCTGAACTTTGTCTGAACTCTCCAGCCCGCTCACCGACTTTTATTATGTCGCAAATTTCATTTTAAAAGCTGAATCACACGGCAATTCTTCGCAGAAGCAATTAAAACGCAGCAGGGGCAACCTGTTGGAGATCTCTCCCATCGTCTGCTCAGACGGCCAGATGCGAACAAAGGCCACCTGAGGGTTAGAACAATGTTTACTCTCCTTTTGTTGTCCTCTTCTGATCACGCTATCTTATGTTAGTCATACAAAATTGTTTACAGGTACACACACACGGACCTCCATCGAAAAATGACTGGATAACAGTTTAGTGCTAGTAAGCAACGTTCAGAACGCTTGATGGATACAGTCCATCCAGAGATGAAATGCTCTGTAATGGTGCTCAAAGTAGCCAAACCCTGATTTAGACCACTCTCCTGGTGTCTCATAACAACACTCACCCCTGCCTTAGAGAAAGGAGCTTCTGCAGGAGCTCCTGGCTGTTAATTCAAACAAGTGCTGGCACTAATGCACCCAAACGTTCCCAAATAAAGTGAGTGTTCGCCCACAAGTGTGTAGACTCCTCTCTGAGGCTCCTGGCATAAGTGCTATTGACCCAGGGTGGCCAGGGGCCGCCGCTGATCTTCCAGTAAGAAGGTGTGTGAAGGATCGATGGGTGTGAGGCCAGTCAGCGCTTGCGTGTTTAGACAGGCCCGAGGAGCTAATGGCTGCTGGAGCTCGGACTCATGGGCCTAATGGAGACGTATGGCTCCAGCCCTCGTTAGAGCACACCCAATGGGCTGGCATTCCGTGTTAATGTACTGCCGTCTGTGCGAAGGTGTGGTGGTTCTCAGACACAAAAGGCCAGTGATAGCCTCGCAACACCCGGAAAGTGCATTGCATGGTGTTTCCTGTTTTAATGGCTGTAAGCAGAAATTATTTATGACATTAAAAATTAAGTTATGAAGGACTAGTGTTGCTCAACATCATTCGGTCAGCGCTAAAAGATATCCTAGTTGGATCTGAAGGATCAGAGTCAGTCGGGGTGATTTTAATACATCAGAAGATTAAGCCTAATTCCGATCCTTTGTTGCAGCTGTTGTCCCCTACCGCACTCTTCACATCACTGTCACAGAACAGACATAAACAGATGTTTGGTACTTGTGGCAATGAGACAGGAGCGGTTTATCTGTCAGCAGCGTGGAATTATTTGAAATTTAAAGGAAATTGGAAACAGTTTCAACAGCCATGTGATGTCTGCAACACCAACATTTCAATACATTAAATATTGGCTTGGGGCTTTTGGCTTGGTAAATAAAATGGACTGCACACCTTTAAAGGTGACATTTTTGTGGTTTATTTTTATTTATTTGTTTACTTTAGTGGAAGACCATGTGCCAAAATCTGGGCCATGTAATGCTAGTGCCCATTTATTCCAAATGTATTGATAAAAATAAAGATCAAGACATTCTGAGTAAAGGATGCAGGATATATCAGGGTATTAAATCTTTCACTTTACAGACTTTGCATGTGGAAGCTGAGGTTTGGGGAGCTGGGCCCCTTTAAAAGGCTCTGTATTAAGATGTTTGTGTGAGTTCTGATGAATGGTGATGAATGAGCCCTGCCATACTGGAGAGTCTCAAAGTCAGCTGAAAGGTGAGCAGATATCACACTCTTCTCAAATTCATCAAGCTATATTTCATATATCTCCTCAAGAGGGATACCCAGAGCCCTCTGTCAGCAGCCAGTTTGAGTCTCTCCTCCCCTCTCACACGTGGGAGTGAGAAAAATCAGCAGTTATGAATGAATTTGCCCCGAAATGGATGTAGATCACACTGGCACACTTTCTCCGAATCTTGTCTTTGATGCTGTCTGTCTTGAGCCTTTAATCTTTAATTAACATTGTCTTGATTGACATTGGCTTGTATAATGAGAAACCAAAACTTTCTGGAAACCTTCTGCAACACAGCTGGATGTTCACCGTATTAGTAATTCATTTGATTAGACTTAACCATTAGGCTTCACTTATACAGAAGTCACAAAGGGGTCTTTTAGTGATTAATGAAGGATGTAAACACTGAAGTTTCCAAACAGTTCATAAATGGAAAATAAGCTGCAAAAACAACACATTTTCGTCACAAGATCCACTGCTTTTACACAACAGAGGTAAGTAATAGAAAGGCTGGAAACTGTTCATGTAAAAATAAATTATGACTGGTTTTACTTCATTAAGTCGCATATAACATTTTCTGACTCTTTGTGTCACTTTGACATTCTCACAAGTGTGTATTAGATGATTTTTCGAGTGTGTTGCTGGCGCAGGTACACCTGTGTTTAGATACTGCACTTGCAGATGGCTAGGTTTTCCTGAAGAAATGTTTGACTGTGTGGGAGAAGTAGAGACACATGCAAACATGTGCTCTGTTCTCCTACAGTCATCATCATCTGTGCATGATTACACGCAACAAACACTGCTTGTATTTTGCACTCAGACTGCACGTGTGCGTGTGCGTGTGTGTGTGTGTGTGGGCGTGTGCGTGTGTGTGTGTGTGTGTGTGTGTGTGTGTGTGTGTGTGTGAGTGTGAGTGAGTGTGCAGGGCAGTGGCTTCCCTGGTAGTTGCAGGGCGAACAGGAGTGG
>JBBIGB010000001.1:17776638-17789754 GCA_037577075.1 Alestopetersius hilgendorfi | reverse complement strand
ACACACACACACACACACACACACACACACACACACACACACACACACACACACACACACACACACACTTTCCTTAAATAAGAAAAAATATATTTTTTACTGCATTTCATAGAGGCTTGGTTCCTATTTTGTGCCACTGAGAAGAAATCTGTGTCTGGAGGTGTCGATTTTCATATACGGAACTCTGCATTAGCTTATATTTAATTAAATATCAATATTGAAAACTATAAAGCAAAGTAAAATCAAACATCATCTCACCATCCCCGAATATACTCCATTTTAATTTCCTCACCCAGATTTAGAGGTAGCTGAACGATATAAAATCCACATTTACACTTAATCTAAGGCCTAGGCCACGAAAATGTTGGCTAATATTAATCTACGTCCAAAGTGCCAAATATTCGAGCTCCGTTGGTGCAGAATATTGCTGTACAAAAAAATACATTATTTCACTCTGCGTTATTCCTATAAACATATATTTTTTATTCTCATAGTCAAGTTTGTTGGCTAACTACATTGAGCAAGCTTTTTATTTTATGTTTATGGAAAGAAATAGCTTACAGAAATACATTTTAATAATTGTGGTAGATTATGGGAAGATTCTGTTTGCTTGGTTACATTTTTTAAAAGGTGTTCTATATGTTAAATACCATTCACTGAAACATCGCCCTCAGGTAGCAAAAAATGGGTTCCAATTTCAGAATGAACAACAATTCTACACAAAAAAAAGACTTACATTCCATGAACATGAGCTTTCTCAGCACTTTGTAACCCCTCCAGTGTCTTCACCACTCTTGGGTATTTTTCTGTGAACAAATATAGTTATTCAGGTACTGTTTGAACATCTGGAGGAAAACTTCATCTTGATTTTTTTCCTCCTGACAGATGACAAAGCCTGCACTGATAGTGAGCATGAAACGGACCATCAGGAGGAGCAGTGTGGCGGTTCGAGCAGTCCCGTACCCAAGCCTGCTTCTCCATTCAGCCCACGGTGCGAGGAGCGGCCGAGGGAGAGGTCCACCTTGGACAAGAAGGAGGACTACTCGGACACGAGGAAAAGCAGCGAGTCCTCGTTCAGCATAAGTAACCTGGAGAAAGACAAAGTGGAGCACAAGCACAGGAAGGACTCCGAGTCGTCCAAGAAGGACGTGGACAATGTGGGTCTTAGTGCGAGTAAGGAGAGCTTCTCCCCACTCATGGTACAGACTGAGAGCCCCTCGCATTTCGGAGCGGGGCACCTGCAGAGTTTGGCGCTCTCAGGTCTGCACAGCCAACAGTTCTTTAATCCCCTCAACACCGGGCAGCCCCTGCTCTTCCACCCCGGACAGTTCGCCATGGCCCCCGGGGCTTTCTCTGCCATGGGTATGGGACACCTTCTGGCCTCAGTATCCGGAGCCAGCGGCCTGGAGAACGGCAGCGTGGCGGCGCAGGGAGCAGGAGCTACCCCCAGCCCCTTCCCCTTTCACCTGTCCCAGCACATGCTGGCCTCTCAGGTAATGCATTATCCCTCTCACGTCTCTCAGGGTCTCCATATTAATCGGATAGCGTGCATGTCGGCCTTACTTAAGCCATGAAATTGCGGACCAACGACTTAGTGCGTGCAAATTCGAGGGTGCAGCCGTGTTGGCTTCATGCATAACACGTCCAGGGTTGTCAAACAGAATCAGGCTTTGGCAGGGACGCCCTTATGACTAGGTCTGTGTGCAGTTTAAAGACAGAACAGGCTGGTTGGTCTCTGTCGTGTTTAGACCACTGGTGAAAGCCTTTCTGGGTTCGACTGTTTTAGTACGGATCCACGTGCTTGATAGGGGTTTTCTTGAACATCGAACACGCGGATCCATATTAAAATAATTGGTGCACATATTTGATGGGATGTTTTACATCACATTTGATTTATGGCATTTTGGAAGGTCAGTAGACAGAAGTGAGTTCAGGTACACTTTGCGTGCCATCCCTAAATCTTGATACCTAACCCTGATCACACCACCTCTGTAACTAATGCTCTTGTGTTCTTTCAGGGCATTCCAATGCCACCTTTTGGAGGACTCTTCCCATACCCATACACATACATGGCTGCCGCGGCTGCTGCGGCCTCCGCCCTGCCGGCCAGCTCCTCGGCCTCCTCTTTGTCCAGGAACCCGTTCTTAAGTGGATCAAGGCCTCGTCTGCGCTTCAGCCCCTACCAGCTACCAGTGTCCATCCCTCAGAGCACAAACCTGCTGACCACCGGCCTGTCAGGAGTCCTCAACCCCTCATCCGAGTCCTCCAAGTCCGGAAGCAGGGAGACCAGTCCAGGGCCCGACCAACAGAGTCACAAGAGCGGCTCTAGCCAGAGGAACGGCTCTCCTAAAACCCCCCTGAAGGAGTCCATCAACGAGCTGCAGAACATCCAGAGACTGGTGAGTGGCCTGGAGAGCCAGAGAGAGCCGTCCCCCACCAGGGATTCCCCCAAGTGATCTCGAGACCCCCCCAAACCTATCCAGGGCATGACTTGAATCGCCAGAGGATGTCATTAAGCCTTTCTCTGATGGATGTTCGTGTACTGTTGTTCTAAAAGCATGGATGATCGCAGTGGCAGCAAACAGAAACAGAAAAACAACCACGAAAAATAAAAAAGTAAAAAAAAAAACCAAAACAAAACAAAACAAATGGTGTCCGGGAAGAAACGAACTTGGTGCTCTTGGGTGGGAAAAAATTTGAGGTTGAGGAAATGTCGAAAACGGTGCGAAGACAATCTTGCCATAGCCCCTTCTCCTGATTCAGTCCCTGCAAAGTTGCTGAAAACCTCAGATAATCTGTGATAAAAAAAAAATCAAAACAAAAATTGCAACTTTAACAGAGATGTGGAAAAGCGTGGAAATAAACAATGACATTAAAGCTACCCCCCAAAACAAACAAACAAACAAACTTAAATCAATGAATAAGTTCAGTAAGAAAAGGGATCGAGTGGACTGTGTGATATCCGATGGGACAGTTGTACGTGAACTATTTAATGTAATTAAAAAAGAAAAAGAAAAGTAATTCTGTAAATAAGCTATAAGAATCCAAGAATATGCAAATTGGTATTAATTTATTCAAAGCTGTACATTTGCGTGTACATAATATTTAGAGTTTAACTCATTGCTTTTTTTGTCATTTTACATGAACATATATTGTAAATGGAAGCTACTTAATAGCGCTTGTTGGGTTGAAGCAGATAAGTTTTATCTGTTGATGCATTTGCTGTTTTAATCTGCCTGTGAGGCCAAATGGAAGTGGCTGCAAAACCCAAACTGGGAGGAAGCTGGGAGCCTCAGAGCGGACTGAAGGCGAACCTCAGGTGAATCCTCTCCTCTTCAGCGCAGGAGAGCTACATTCCTCCTCCTGACTGACCCCAGCCCACTCAGCCCACAGGAACAGGCCTCGAGCTCAGTGTATGAACATGTCGCATTTGCTGGTTGTCCGGATTTTGTTTTTGGATTCTCTCACAGTTTCAATAAAATGTGTTGAAATAATCGTGACAGCTTTATTATGGATTAGTTCAGCTGGAGATCAGACTGCCATATAATCAAAACATTACTTTTAAGTCTAAAAGCAGACTGGACATCATCTTCAGGTCAGTAATGTTGGGGCCATAGTGTTATTTGGTGTTATCTAAAACACTGTTGTTGCTGTCGAGGACTCCTCCAGATTCAGTTCTGAACAGACCTAACTAAAATTAAACTCATACCATTCGCGATGATTAGACAGTTTGTTGGACCTTTGCTTATTACTAATACGTTTATTTCAGTGTTTATATTTGTTATTGCCACTCACCTTTAGAGACAGGACTACACAGTGCTAGACCACACAGCTCTCTCCTCCTGTCCATCCAAGCGTGAATAACAAGACGCAGACTGGAGCGCCCTCTGTCGGCCACAAGAGGACTCTCCCTTCTGCACAGCACACACACGATTAGATATTTGTTTTAAATTAAAACACTATTTACAGGTTTATCTTTGATTTTGATGATGTTTAACTAATTATTCTGTTAACTCTGAGATAAATGAACGTTAAAAGAAAGTTTAATTAGCCAGGCTGCTTAATGTGTAAGGTCTTGCTTAATGTGCAACAACTCAATGTGCAATATCCTAAATATCCAAAGTCAGAACAAAAAATGTTAATATTTAGGTAGGACAATAAACACAATTTTCATTCACTGTGAACAAGTACAAGCATAGTTATTGTTTAGGTTTGTTTTTTTAAACAACACTACTACTAAAATTACTACTACTTCTACCACTAATAATAATTACAATAATAACAATAAACAGGGCTACTGAATTCATGAACAAATAATCTTTCTTGTCTTTATTTTACATATATTTATATATACTCTAATACAAGCATGACTCTTAGGATCAGTAGTGACAGGGGGAGAGAGAGGAGGGAGAGTTGAGAGCTTTAGTGATGAGAGAAGAAACAGTGAGTTAGTAGTCCTGTTAAAGGGTTAAGCCATGTGTTGGGGCTTGATGGGATTCTGGCCGCCCCAAAGCCCAGTCAGCAGACAGGCCTTTGTCCGGTCCGCGGCGCCTGTCGCCTGCCTGCCGGCCGCTGCCCTTCCCACACCCGGGACTCGCAGCTCCTAATTAGAGATCCCCCTCTTGTGTCTGAGCTTTTCTTTCGCTCGCAATGACCACAAGCCCCCGTTTGTTATTAAGGGGCCATTGTTAAACACTGTTATCTCCAATTAACAGAGCGGGCAGCTCGACCTTCCTATTTGTCCAAACTAATCAGTCAATGAGCGATCAATAGGCCGCAGAGGAGGGGAGTGGTGTTCACTGGCAGGCTGGACAGGCCAGGCCTTCAACCCAGGACCAGAGAGGTACCTTCTGAATCCACCAAAACAATAATACATGGCTCACTGACACTCACTCTCTCTCTCTCTCTCTCTCTTTCTCTCTCTCTCGCTCTCTTTCTCACTCTCGCAAAGAAGACAAAATAAGCATTCATAAAATGTGTTTTTTCTCACAGTATTGCTCGCAGTTCTTTATCAGCAAATGACTGAAACTAAACACTGAACAGTCTGAAAATCTATGAAACCACTGAGGAGCTGAGATGACTTCTTGCTGATACCAGTATGCTCTCTCTGACCACCAAAATCCTGCTGCAAGAAAAGCAAAGCCACAAAACACATTAGCTAATAAATGAACCCTAAATGCTAAAACATTAGAAGTAGTGTTTGTATGACTCACTATATTTTCAAAGGTAATTGAATATAGAACTAAACCAGGCATTTTGTTTAAGCACGCTCTGCTATGATGGAGTGAGTAAACAGAGGACTGAGGGATGATGGGTCCATGTTGATCACCTGTTGATGACTTCTGTTTTTATGGTCATGCAGTCCAAAGCACAAAACACAATAATTTCTAAAAGCTGGGTGACAAATAAACTGGTGAGTCTGAAAAAGGCAATGCACTGAATGTACTTTGTTTATTAGAACAGCGTAAATTTTAAAAGTAACAGGTACATTCTGTGATGTTTTATTAATGTGGACCCACATTTGAATCGGCAGTTTGGTGCAGTGCAAAACTGTTTTCATTGTAGAAAAAACTTTGAAAATTTGCCCCCCTGTTGTTGTAGCAACTGGGATCTTAGCCATTTATTTTATATACTGCTCAAAAAAATAAAGGGAACACTTAAACAACACAATGTAACTTCAAGTCAATCACACATCTGTGAAATCAAACTGTCCACTTAGGAGGCAACACTGATTGTCACTGAGAGAGTGTAGACTGTAAATTAGTGTTGCCTAACACACACACACACACACACACACACACACACACACACACAATATCAATATCATTATTTAAATTTTAATATGAATAAAATGATCATATTATTAATTTATTAACATTAACTTTTTTCTGAAGAATTACTTTGCTGTATGAACATCAGTAACACAAATAATAACTTACCATTTTGTCTACTTACAAATCTAGAGTAAACTTTATTAAACTAAATGTACGCTAGGCTTATTAACTGTCACTGACTAATCAGCATTTAGCTGGTATTTGATTAATAAACTTCAGTGCTTTGACCAGTTTCCCATTCAATATTCACAACAATGTTCAAGACACATTTGAAGTCACGTGCTCCTAGCTAGAGTTCAGTCACAAATCTTACACCCGATAAAGGCAAAACAAGCCAGTAAACACATCAATGTAACAACAGAACCAAACCTGGAAACCGATGTAACATTACTCAACTGTCTAAAAAACGTTAAGAAGAAAGCAGTGTCAGTCTATAAACCTGATAAACACTAAAACAGTGATCAGCCAGCCCTGATTACTAATTTACATTTGAAGAATAATCTACCTCACATTACTCAGTTTCATCCACTTAAGTTGTACTGTCTCCTTACCTGCATGAGTTACCATTTGATGTGGTTTGTGTTTTTTACAGTGTTGCCATAACATGACCAAGAGCAGCCTATTTAAAATACTCTCATCCATAAACTAACATTTGAATGTTAATGTAATGCAATGTCTTATATAGCAATGTTATCCCTTTTGGTTCTCAGCTAAAGGAAAACAGGAGAACACTGCGTTCATTGTCTAGGACAGTACAATATTTTCCAGGGCATTTTTCTTTTTCCATGCTTATTCCATGACTGGAAAATTGGTCAAGTGTTTCCAGGACACAAGGGAACCTAAACTGCTAGACAACCATAACATAATGTTATACTACAAGGTTCTTCATAATCACACATTATTTACAAAAAATGGTTCTTTGAAGGCTCATGCACTGAAAGGTTCCTAAGGTATTAATGTGGTTCTCATGCTTTAAAAAACACCTTTATTTGAGTTTGTTCACATCAAGGTAGAATGAAGTGTGAATATTTCTCCCACAGTTCTGCAGAAAGTGTAGTTCATTACACTTATGATGAGTTGGGTATTCTTTTAATTTAAATGCATAAACAAAAGATGAATGCAACATTCATTATTCCAATACAACAAGAAATACCTTGGTTACCTAAGCTGACACATGAGTGGGAAGAGATCAGAGATACACATGCTTAAGAAGATAGAATCTCAGGCCTGTCTTGGACAGCCTATTCTTCTCTATTGGAGCTTAAAGGTCAAGTCAGCAAACGGTATATTTATAGAGCTCCAAGTCTATGTGTGTGTGTGTGTGTGTGTGTGTGTGTGTGTGTGTGTGTGTGTAGAATAATCTAAAATTTGTTAAATCCAAACAAATCAAAAACAGACTCGCTTCTGGCACAAATAGCTTTAAAAAACATGAGAAATGTCATGTCTATATCAAACTGATCCTCCAAGAATAATACATTCCTAACACACCCAACCAGAGCTTTGGCAGAATCTATATAGTTCAGACTCTGTCTGACAGAAGCTCACCTGTCTACTTGAACGCAGCTGTTCTTCTAAGTACAGTGCATGCTGCTGCACATCCACCCAGCACCGGAGCTTAATTGTTTCAGACTGGAAAAAAAATATTGATTCAGATTGCAGGTTAATCCAAACTAGGAGTCACTGCCACCTCCTGGATGCATCAATGTGCCATGTGTACAAATATTGACATTGTAAAGCTAGTTCAATTTAGTCCAAATTTACAAAACAAAACATGTTAACAGAAAGGGTATCTTTAAATAAGCAATAGTAATAGAAAAAATTAAACAATAATACTATGGGAATCAAGAGAAAAACTGTTTGAAAAGTGTTATAAACTCCTACAGCTGTTAGGAGTCAAATACCAAACATAAATATTAAGTCTGTAGCAATAACAGTCTGTTCTAATAGAATGTTAGTTAATCAGTTTATGCTATTATTAATTCAGGGGCCTGAAAAATACAAGATGACAAAGCACAACCTGTCCACTTAAGGCTTAACGTTATCGTTAAGAGGTCGCGCAAAACAAAAAATGGCCTAAAAATAAAGTTGCATTGAAATACTTCCATCTACCACTAGGTGTCACAATAATTCGCTTAAAAATATCAACAGATCTCTGGACATAATTTATGAATAGAAAACACAGGTACGTGTAACTAAATAAGCGTTTTTTAAACTTCTCCTGCATACATGTTACTACACGTTTTTATATTGAGTAATAAAAAAGAAAATGTAATGATGCACTTTAATTATGCAAAATTAAAGTGATGAGGACCATCTTTTACTCATCGGAGGCACCCAGATTTGTGCTGGTTTTGCAAATTTCATCCATTCGTCTCCAAATAAAAAGCCCCATAACTGTCCAGCATCACACATCTATGAAACAAAATAATCAAGGGTAGGTGGGTGTTTAGGATCAGGTCTGTGAATGCAGATGAAGAGGGACGCACGTATGACCCTGAGGAAATAATTTGCTCCCCACAGCCGCCCTCTCCCTCTGCTCAGGTCCTGCCACAGAGATGAATACACACAGATGAAGAGATTAGCAAAAACTAACAGTCTGTGTCATGATGGACGAAGCCCTGGCCCACAGAGGGTACAAGACTAAACTAGTCGACCATTCTCAAAACATACAATCCCATCACACTTCAGAGGGGATGGACTGAGCTGCATCAGACGTGTCTTTTATTGAAGAACTTATACAATACTTTTTATGGAATTTACACCATCTAGGCTTCGTTGCATTATCTGAGGTCTTACATCTAGTAGTTTGCATGTCTGATGTTTGTTTCTCAACCAAAGAATTTCACAGCAATCAAAAGTGAAAAAAAGTTCAGATAGTGTTATATCAGAGCTGTACTGAAACCAAAATTATTTCTCCAAGGCTCATGGCTTCTATATTGCCATTCAGAGCAATTAACTTTCAGTTCTTCTGTAATAGAAAAAGTAATCTGTGTAAACTGCCAAAAAATGGTTGAATGTAGAATCATATTACTAATATTTTAGGCATACAAATGAGTCATGTGTAAAATAGCAAGTTAATTGTGTGACAGATTTTTTACATGCTGACACAGAAACAAACGTATAGTAAACTAGTGAAAATATAAGCCAAAGGGGAACTAGAGGAAATTATGTGGGTCAGCATGTGTTGAGAGAATAATCCCTGTGTAGAGACTGATGCTGTAAATGTACAGATGAGTTAGATTATATTCTTCATATTATATGAGTTAGATTATATATGTATGAATATACAAATGTAAGGAATACACTGAAGCAATCAGGAAAACACAAGTGTTGCGAACTGAAAACAAAAAAGAGTTATATATGTGTACTGAAATGTGATATGTGTGCGGTGGCTCAGTGGTACCTACTGGTAGGTAAGTCAAACAGTTAAAACTAAAAATGATTTTTATCATGTAAGGAATCTACAGAGAAAAAATGAATGAGAAGATTCAAGAAAAAAAAAATGTAACAAAAGTCTATCAAAAAGGGGCCATTATATAAACATTATATAAAGATTTCTAAAACGTTCTCTCAATTCATACACACATTTGTCATATAACAAGTGTATTCATAGCACATGGATATTAATTAGGCAGTTCTCAGATATATGATGAAAGTATTCGAACAAAGCTGTTTTGAATCAGTGAGCCACAACACAACACAGATACTAACTGGCTAATGTAAAATGCAGTGATGTGACACTGCGTTTGTCAGATTCATTTAAACTGAATTTGAATTAAAGATAAAAAAAAAACATAAGGTCAAAGCAGAACTTTTAATCGTGTTAAACCTTTGTGTTAACTGACTGTTAAATTTAATCGGTAGCTCAGTGGGTAGGATACTTGCCTCCGGACCAAGAGGTCATGCGTTCAATTCCTACCTTCAGCAAACCACCACTGGGTCCCTGAGCAAGACCCTTAACCCCAAGTTACTCAAGTGAGAGACTGCCCCCTGTAGTTAGGGAATGGAAGTCACTTTGGATAAAAGCATCTGCTAAATGCCATAAATGTAAATGTAAATATTATTAGGCATAATTCCAAGGGCCCATATGTGGGTCCACACCTGAATTCTTCCCTCTTATAACTACATGACTATCATTGAATAGTGAACTAGTGAACTATATTGTTGTAGGTTGTTATTCACAGCAGTTACTAAACAATAAATTTTAAGGTTAATAGCTGGAAAACAATCCTAGGCATGTAAGAATATTAACAATGAATATAAAATTAATTAAAAAAAGAGTAAAAATAGGTTGTCATTGGTGCTTAAACACACCACGGTTACATGGTTCTCAGTCTCAGTACTCATTTGGGGGGCTTCTGACTTTTTTCATTGGTGAAATTGCATCTTCACTTTCCCCCATTTGGACTCAGTTTGCACTGGTTCTGATCTTGCTGTACAGTAAAACACAATTTAGTCCATCAGCAGATATTTTAGTAAATACATAAACCTTTTGTTTCTGGACACTAGCCACTGTATTGTGGTCATCTCCAGCTCCATCCATCTTGATGAGGGAGTCCATTCCAGTGGCAGCCAAGAATGTTTAAGCCATGACACGACAACTACAGTTCACAAAGGAGGTAATATGTTTTGAAGTGCCTCACGTTTTTCCTTGTTTCAACACACTTTAACCTCCCCATCATGTGGGGGTATGTTTATCGTCATCCTGTCTCCCCATAAAACTTTATTTCAGAGGTCTTGCGGTTCTGCTTTTTAGACTATTGTAATCCTGCCTTTGTGTTTATGCTGATGAGAGGTTTACATCTTGCAGAGTAAACTGTAATTCTTATAATTCTGTATGATTGTTCCTGTACTTTGAGCATTGTCAGGGATTTCACTGGAGGGATGTTATTATTTGTGTCTCTGAGAACGTTCAACTCATCAACTCTAGTTGTTCTTTATCAATGTAGTCATTGAAAATGATGTACACTTGTGCATTCTGCTGCAAAATATTCTAGGCTGATTCTTTATTTACTATGCCTATGGCCATGCTGTGCTAATTAGTTTTACAGGCCGATGCCCTGCATGTTTAATTTGTTTCCTCCTCATGTTCACTTTTGTGTGTTGTTTTTTACACCTGAGACCTACATTTGTGCATTGTTATGTACAAAAACAGCTTCAATTAATTTTATCATCACTATTTCCAACCTCTTTTTATTATTACACATTTAGACATGCTGGTTTTGATTGACTGCAGTGTATAACACAAACACTTTTTGCCACTTAATTGCCATATATGGATTGCATGGACTGGCAAGCAAGTAGTTTTCAGTTTAAACCAATAGCTTTGATTCTTACATTATTATAAAATCCATTCGTCTTAATACTTAATACCTAAAACAGTGAGGAACTGTTCTAATTCTGCACAAACAAAAATCAATTTTATTAAAAAATGGGCCCATATGCCACCCTATATATATTAACATAAGTTAATAAATATATTTTTCCTGGTAATCCAGGTTCTATTTGAGTACACAGCAAACCATATCAACATTTAGGCCAGTTTTTATAGTGAACAAAATAATGCACTGCACATTGTGTTATCATAATCAAAATTAAATTTTGGCATTATGGATATTATGGATGTGCTACTTGTCACTAACTGCTTTTTGAACACAAATGTAGCACTATCATATTTTTTCAATCAGCTAAAACCTGATGATCACATTATCCTATAAATAGCTATTTATGCTTTAAGTGTTAATGTACTTTTTTGTTGTTAAATTGAAAATAAATAGACAGACTGACAGATAGCTAGATAGATAGACAGATAGACAGACAGATAGATAGATAGATAGACAGATAGATAGAAAGAGAATGGGACCTGCAAACTATGTCACAACTAGGCCAGGATTTAAACAGTCCAGTCTGTTTTTTGTACAGTCTTTCTAATTTGACTGTGAGTTAACATCCCTATTCTAGTATGAGACATGCGAGGGTCTTTGCCAGATGCTATAGCTCTTTCTACAGAGCAGAATCTTGAGATGACAGTCCTGCAGTACTGTAAATAATACAGCGCAGAGGAAGATGCTGGGGTCGATAACATGCTGAGTTTCAAGATGTAGTAGTCTGACAATTAATTTGCTCAAAAGGTGGTCAGCCATGCTCTAAATAGTGTCGGACCGTCTCAACCATCTGATTATCAGTTCACTTCATATCAAGCAGCGCTACTTAATCATTACATGGCATTTGTTTTTACACATCCAAGCTTATAATACCAGAGTGGAATGGTGGAATGTGGTGCTGTAGATTCAGCTTCTGTTTCACAACCGCACAAATTCAAATGGGTTATTACTTTCATACAGAATTTTAAAACTAGTAAGTACCGCTTTCAAAAACGATGACCTTGATAAGGGTTATAAGAATTTACATATGGTTTGAAATTAGTTTATTAATGGTCAATAATTTGGTCATAAACACCTTAAAAAGCACCAGAAGCACCAGTAAGCAGTTATAACACATCATTAAAAGGGGCAATAGTGAGCTGTTATAGCTGGTGTGAATGAAGCTGGCCTGTTTAACATTGACTGGTGGAAAAGTGAGACTGGAGACAGAGGGTTTAACACTATAAGGAAAGTGAGACTCACTGTTTGGCAAGCAACAGGTCACTCTGAAAATGCAGTTACTCATTATGTTTACTAGGTTTCATAAGAATACAACTCAAATTATACAGATAATGAGATAAGACAAGCCTTTATTAGTCTCACAAGTGGGATATTTGCATTGCTAAGGAAGAAAGTGGACAAAGATAAGAGCAGCAAAAACAATAGATTAAAAGTTAGACAACACAACAAGATAAAATAAAAAGAACATTTTACAACTAATACAAAAAATAAATAAACATATGCAAATATATGTTTATATATGACCTATATGTGTGTGTGTGTGTGTGTGTGTGTGTATCTACACAGTGGAAATATATTTGTAATTATGAACACCATGGATATACATACAGGCAAAGATTGGAGTGTCTTCAGTTGTTTGGCAGTAATAATCTAATACGACTTAAATTATTTGCAAACAACCTATGTTTTATGTTAGTTGATTAACCATATTTAATACAAATCACTTTTATAAAGTTTGATATGAAGAATATACAGTTCTGTGCAAAAGTCTTAGGCACCTGAGAAAATTATACTTAAAAGCTGTTTGCTACTGGTGTTAACTTAGTGTTAAAACACTAATTTTACAATAAATACAAATAACATTAATACAGTAAACCATAGTTTCTTGTATGGCAAAG
>JBBIGB010000001.1:17661856-17672766 GCA_037577075.1 Alestopetersius hilgendorfi | reverse complement strand
CACACACACACACACACACACACACACACACACACACACACACACACACACACACACACACACACACACAGCAATTTTATGAATTTAATGTGCACAAATATAATTTTGGTAACCTCCATGCAGACAAAATTGTGCACATCCCCTGTGATCTCTAGCGCACGCCTAAGGAGGGCCCGGACCCCAGGTTGTGAACCACTGGTCTAACATCTACGTCATTCCCAAACAATTTGAAGAGCAATTCAGCTGCCCTTTATTATATGTGCAAGAACAAGTGAATACAACTGCCTGTCACTACACTAGCTAGAGAGGAAGCTGGCAGCAGTTCAGTTTATCCTATACACACAAAAACAGAACTGCAGTTTGGATGTAAAAGCAATTCTGTCAAAACACATTCTTTGAGACACTCCAAGAATATTCTAACATTCCAGTATGATAATACGCAATAACACGCATGCTCTTCTAGAACTAATGAGACATTTTATTAGCATTCAAAGCCCTAGAATTGCGAACATACCATCACGTAACCTCTGCTGCCACCCAGTGGTCAAAATTAAATCCACCAAACTATCTAATTGAACAGATGCCAGAAGTAGTGTCCCCCTGTGTCCACATTACACATTTGAATACTACATTTATATGCTCTGGTGATTATAACTTATCAGATGTGCTTATGTTCCCATATGAATCCACCTTGATAAGAATTTGACACACCTTTTACACATCTATAATTGTTCACTGACAACAGGCACAAATATACACACTGATCAAAAATTACACTGAAACATTATACTGTATCATCAAGCTATAAAGGGGGGAAGCATTTTGTATGTATAATTTTGACCCTGTGTTGTAAGTTCCACTTTGTGCACCAAATTTGTTATATTTGTAAAAAAAAAAAAATGTGTGTGTCAGATAAAGAAAAGTTGTAAGAATAACCGAAAGCTCAGTACTGCCATGACATACACTATAAGTCAAAAGTCTCTGCACACCTCAGGTTTATCTCACTAATCCATTAGTTTCATTAACTTCAGATTTGTGTTGTTGTTCAGTGAACTATATACGAAAATTCGTAAATTAAAAACAGTTTCCTTTATAAAATGAAATAATCTAACAGTGCAGGTCTGACTCCTATTAACTGGTTGTTGGTGATGCAGAGTCAAATTCTAGACTGTCCTTTAACTTTAAATGCACTCGTATAATTATATTAGGTGGTGAATCATTAATATAACACTTTGTCAAAAACTGGTGAACATACTGTAAATGAATTTATTTGCAAATAATATTGAGTGTATTTGAATAAATATTAAGTTAGTAACATGCAAATATAGACAATCTCTACGTGGGCAAAAACTTTGACTGCTGGTGTGGTTGTTATATTATGAGTGTATGTAAACTTCTGGCCACAACTGTAATTTCTTCTAGAAAATTTAGAAACCTTGTTTGCTCGTGTCACTGTATTAGGGCTGGGCGATTAATCGAAAAGTAATCAAAATCGCCATTCGGAACCTATAATCGATCAAATTTTTCCAGGTCGATTATTTCGAATACTTTCCCTTTAAAAACACTACCGCGTGTGGAGTCACGTGACCCTGCTCCGTTATGTTACGTTATTCCGCCGACATGTCGAGCATGGAGACTTAAACATTGAGACAACTGAGCAACTTGTCAGTGAACTTTGAGGGCAAATAAATGAATAAATAAATAAATAAATAAAAATAATGGTTCATTAATCGTAATCAAGTTAAAATGTTCAATTAATCGAGATTATGATTTTAGGCCTAATCGCCCAGCCCTACACTATATATTTTTTGAAGACTTTGATAGATCTCTATTCTTTAAATAAACCAAGGAATCCACCCACAACCTGACTGGAAGCCACTGATTAAAAACACATCTTCACCTTCAAATGAACGGCTAAACCTAAAGTTTCTAATACTTTTGCAACTCAATAAAAGATGTATTAGCAGTACAATATTTGTGTCTTATTTATTCGACTGGGTTCTCTTTAAAAATCTGACCTCTACAAAAATCTGATAGAAATAGATACAGATAGATACAGTTTATAAAGCCTCTGCGTCTCTGAATGAAAAAGATTCTGCAAGTCCATGTACTCACACAGCATTCTGCAGTCAGCAGGCTGGCCTGACCTTCAGCCCTGGCCTGACTGTTTAGTTCCATGGTCCAGCTTTGAGCTCCAGCTAAAGGCCTCTCCAGCTCCACATCATCATCATCATCATCATCAATGTAAACTACACCTTGTTCCAGACACCTGCGCTTCCTACTCTGCTGCAGATGTTAACATGTAAAGTCAGCAGATGTTAACATGTAAAGAACAGACTGCCCTCACATGAATGATTTAGAGCTAATGAATTACAGACGTACCTTCTGATCCACCGCAGGTGCCCGAATGCGCTTTCTATCAGTCTTAAAATCATCATCATCATCATCATCATCATTGTGTTCTCCATTTGTAGTAAGGGAGGCCTGAAGCTTCGCAGAGAGCCTGGACGACAGGGTAGACGTCCTGGGTGGCTTGTCCTCTTTTGTAAGTGAGGGTGAAACAGAGATAAAGATTTTACAATATTATTTCTGAGACTTTACAAGTTTTCTGTGACAGACCTGGTGGGACCGCTTCAAAACTTCAAGACTTTTTATCATTGTACAGTTGCCTGGACAACAAAATTAGCTGGCAATGCCACAAATGTGCTGGAAAAGTCTGAGGTCCCAAAAGGCAAGAATGATCATTTCTTGTTTCAAGGCCAGGATAAGAATCATACTTTATTGCAACAGCATTTTTTCTTGTCCCCAGTAGCTCACAAAAGAGATTTTTCACTTTTGTAGTCACGAAGAAAACTGCATTGTATTAGACGTTTGTATTAAGTGCAGTATACAGAAGAGAACAAAATAAAATAAACAAAAATAAATGGTGGGACTACAAGAAGCTTATGTTTTTCATAATACTATTGAGGACCCTCACCTCTTGGAGATGTGATGGCTTGGGCAGCACTATCTTCACCAGTAAGCTCAACCACTGTGGATGCTGTGCTGCTGGACGAAGTGTGTGGGCCAGAAACTCGGCTGTGACACACGCACTGACATGGGGTAGTGGTATTAGGCTTTTTTACGTCACATGAGGGGCTTCCTCCGTCCCGATCAGATTTACCTTGGGCAAAGAGAAATGTCCACAAAACTGAATAAGCCACAAATGGTCTGCTATTTTTAAGTTGGAATAATACATTTTTTATAATATGAGCAAATAGTTAAATAAATATTCACGAAACATACCATACTGTGCTTGTTGCCATGCCAAGGCTGAGCAGAGCAGAGCTAAACTCTTCCCGCTGCCGGTAGGGCTCTCCAACAAGCAGTGCTGCCCATGGTTGAGGCCACGAACAATCTAACAGAAGATCAAACAAATCCAAGATGTCTAATGTTTCAAAGAACGAATCTAACTGGCTTGTTGTGGCATTGAATTAAATAGGCAACTTCTTTTAACACAAAAGTAAAGTAGGTTTATTGTCATTTCAGGCATTAACCAAGAACACGGTGAAACAAAACAGCGTCCCTCCAAGACCATGGTGCAACACAAGAATACAAACAAACACCACTAGACTGCATAAGTGCAAAGGGGGAATTAAAAAAAAAAAAGAGTACAAATAGAGCAGGAGAGAGAGAGGAAGAAAACCACAAGCACCAAAACAGGACAGGACAACACTTGATGGCAGTTGATGGCATTTAGTTCAGTTGATGGCATTTAAGGCAGTTCAGTGTGTGTATATGAACAGTGTTAGGAGAGAAAGAAGTTTAGTTTAGGCATGTGTGAGGCTGTGTGTGTGGCTAAAGTAATATGAAAATATTAATACAAGGTCACAGTCACAGCTTCTTTTAGAACTTACTGAGTTCATCATGGCCAGTTGAGACGGGTAGGCTTTGCAGGGGAAGTGGATTTTCACTCCTCCTATGGTGTACTCCACTGTATTTGCAGCCATGTTTACTGCACAACACACTGAAGACATAAACCCTTCATTAGACCCTCTGAAACTGCTATATTTGATCATTTCTGATACAGCCCGTTACACCAGACAGTGCAATGCTATGACATCTAAAACTGTG
Organism: Alestopetersius hilgendorfi; assembly: GCA_037577075.1. Classification (NCBI taxonomy): domain Eukaryota; kingdom Metazoa; phylum Chordata; class Actinopteri; order Characiformes; family Alestidae; genus Alestopetersius; species Alestopetersius hilgendorfi. The sequence continues at coordinate 17,668,653 of JBBIGB010000001.1, read as the reverse complement.
AACTTAGCAACACAAAGGAGCACAAGCCAACTTGTTAAACAGCTAAACATATTTTGTCCCTGCTCCCTTCAATCCTCTGCACTTTGCTCAAGGATACATCCGAGGTGCCACTGGGATTCAAACCCACAACCTTTTGATCACAGGGGCAAATCCCTAACCACCAGCTGCCTGATAGTTCTCTGTATTTCACCAGGTGAACCAAGAGAAGCAGTAGGCAGCCCCAGGGAGCAGTGTTTAGGGATGGTACCTTGTCATTGACAGTCCTGGTATCTGAACCCATGACCTTCTGATCGCAAGAGCAACTCCTTAACCACCAGCTGGTTTCACTTTGTACATCTTCTCTTTCACTCCTGCTAGTTTCTACTGCCACAAGTCACTCCTGCCACACTTCTCCACCCATTCCACCACACAAATCACTCCTGCCACTCTTCTCCACCCATTCCATCACACAAACTATTCCTGCCACTCTTCTCCACCCATTCCATCACACATATCACTCCTGCCACTCATCTCCACCACACACATCACTCCTGCCACTCTTCACCACCAATTCCACCACACACATCACTCCTGCCACTTATCTCCACACATTCCACCTTACAAATCACTCATGCCACTTATCTCTATGACAGAAATCACTCCTGCCACACTTCTCCACCCATTCCACCACACAAATCACTCCTGCCACAAATCTCCAACCATTCCACCACATAAATCACTCCTGCCCCTCTTCTCCCCACAACCCTCTCCTGCAACTCTTCTCCACTCAATCAACCACACCAATCACTCCTGCCACTCCTTTCCTCCCATTCCACCACACCAATCACTCCTGCCACTCTTCTTCACCCATTCAACTCTGGACTGCTGACCTCAAGAGTATAAAAGAACAAATAGTGAATGGCACAGCAAAGCAAACCAGTGATTTTTAGATCTAAAATTATTGCTGAATTAGTGCAGTAGTGACTGCTGTTTAGTCGCCATAAATACTGTAGAAGAAAAACAAGCTATGCTTCTCAGCTAATGCTAGCTAGCAGAGGCTAACAAATGCACACAGGTTATAAACACTAACATATAAGGAATACCTTTCACTCAGGACCATCCACTTCAGGTTTTAAAGTTAACATTTACTCTAAAGTTGCTTTAGAAACACGACATTCATTGTAAAGTTAAAAAACAGTGATCTCACTGCAGCCCGCAGCCCACAGCCCCTTCCAAGTAAAGAAACCTGAAAGTCCCGCCAGGGAAACCGAATATGTGTTTATGGCAAAACCTGTGATCTACAAGTCATACACAACACCACGCCTCCGTGCCAAACGGCTTAACGATCAGAGAAGCATACTGGTTTCTTTCAAAATAAAAGTTTCAAGCCTCCAGTTGAGCTCGTGTAACCATATGTACCATATGCAGTCATTAAAATAGAAGGAGCATCATATTTTTCTATCTTTCTTTTCTTTTTAATTGAGAATAAAACATTATTTATAATAAAGTATTTATGCTATGTAAGTTTATTCTGACTTCAAGATGAATTTAACGAAACGATTCCTGTTGCAATCATTTTGAAAAATTGAATTAGTGAAATTATAGAATTGGTCAAATAAACATTAAATTGTCAAAAATTGAGACACAAACTTAAAGTTCAACCAATCAGAGTGGAGATCTGAATGACTGCATAAGGAAAATGTGTTTAAAAATTTAGAGCAGAGGAGGAATGTTGTGAGAAACTGAGTAAAACCTTAATTATAGCACTTTTCAAGGCACTATTACATATGAGCAAACGTTCAGGTATGTGTCAATAATAATAATAATAATAATAATAATAATAATAATAATAATAATAATTATTATGATGTAATAAATACTTTGTAATTTACATGGTTCAAAATGTAATTGGGAAATGGAAGAAGTGAAGAAAGTGAAGAATAGAGATTAGATATTACAAGACAACAATGATCTAGAACACAAAGTTTGAAGACCGTGAGATCAGGCTTTCAGTGAGTACTGACTGAAAATATGCATTTTACCGATATTTAACAAAAACATGTCATGTTAACTCAGTAGAAAAATGGCTCCTGTTGTCTGTGTTTTGTTGTGAAGTTATGAACATTTCTTTTCACGAGTGTGTGCGTGGGTGTAGTTGTTATTTCTGTTTCTGGTTGTGTATTCAGAGGTCAAGCAAGAGAGCAAACAAACTAAGCAATTGCTGGTCAATGGACTGCTGGATTAGGAAAGATGTCCAAAGTTCATTTCTATAGGCTTTAGCAGATTAAATAATACTGATGGTGACAAAGTGCCCATCATTCCAATCACATTTTAAATTTATTGTGGTCTTTTTGGGCTCTTTGGGTTGCAATGTGGTCACTATGCAACATACCATCATAATTTATGTCCCCAGCTTACCCATGTCTGTCAAATGTTTCAGATGATACTGCCATTACTGTACAAAGCCTACATAAAACAGACTGGTATAAGAATAGGTTAAGACCATATAACAGACAGTAATATAATTTAATGACTGACAAATTGCAAGGTACAACAAAGAGCTTTAGAATAGCAAAATGTCATAATACAGAATGTGTAATTAGGCCCAATATGTCAGACTGACAACAAATGCAGTTCATCAATAGTTTCGTTTCCTTTTTGACAGAGCAACCATTTAAACCCTCATATGGCTGGTCTAGACCTAAAAGGGGAAAACTGCAGCTAAAGCAGAGTTAAAGACAGCGCGGCATTCCTGTTCAGATTATTAAGTTGGATTTTATTGACCTGGTTAAGCATAGCAGCACCTTAAGTTTCACATGAAAATCTCACAGTTCGAAAAAAAAAAAACCTTTAAAAAAAATGAACCCAATATAAACAAACATTAACATGTAAATGAGATTCTGGGTAATACCAATTACATCATTTTAAAAACCATGACCGATAGGAGTGTACGTTTCTTTATATGCTGAGGTAAAGGTAGGAGCATACATAGTGACAAGAGGTTAAGATGCTAGTAGAAATGGTAGAAACTGTGTGCATTCCTCTTTGTTCTGTAAAACAAAGTGTATAAAAATACATAGACCATTGAACTGCTCAAAGTAAATGAGTTCTTCAAAAACGTTCTTTGGAATATGTACAGGTCAGTTAAAAGGAGCGATATCTTCTCAGAAGATATGCATTCATCTGTTGAATTTTTCGCACAGTCCTTCCACAAATGGAAGACGGCAGGAATTCAACGCAAAACGTACAAACCCCTAGAGTAAGTACAAGGTCCATGATGTGTACTTGATTGGACTGCATCATTACAAGATTCAAAAATACAAAAAACATCATAGGTAAGGTGACAAGTGACAGGTTGGTGCATATAACAGACCCCACCCACTCCCCCCCACCCAGGGTACTCCACATAACACAATAGGTGTGTCACAATATGCTAGATGGAAAGTAGTACACTATATAGCATCATAACAGCATTATTTTCAAAATGAAATCAATCGTATTTTGACCTGGTAGCTTCCGAGCCTGGTTTTCTTCAGTAGCTTATCTGATGTGTGTAAATCTGAGTAGGACTACGACCAATCCGACACGAGTGTGAGAGTGTGTGAGATCGCTCGGAATGTTAGCATACACACACGGTGGCATTCCCATGCTCCTGCAGTAGGCCCTGGACGTTGTCGGGCTGCTTCTGACTTTTGCTGCTGCGTTGCGCGGGACGTTCGCCGTACCTCCGCCGGGACGTACATGAGGAGGCAGAGCTGTGGGAGGAGTGGGGAAGACTACGACGAGGCCTCTTCCCCGCTGGGATGGAGAGATCTTCGAGCATTCGCTTCCCCGTTGGCACTGTCTTACCATGACTGGAATCTTCTGAGCCCTTATTACTGAGATCTTTACAAGGAAAGCCAGAGTTTGTAATAGGAGATTCTAACGATTCACAATTGCTCGTCTCGCTATCAACAGTTTGCTGACCAAAGGTTGATTCCAGTTCATTGGCAGGAGAGGACACATCTGCCTCCGGGACCTAAAAGAAAACAGTGAAGTATATGAAAGAGTGGAGTGATGGTCAAGTGAAGGGTCATTTTTGTCACGCTTGAACACACCACAGAACACAACGTGAACAGTGTGTAACTGTTCTCTGGGTTTAACCCATTCACCCATGGGCAGCACAACAATGCAGCTCCAGGGAGCAGTGTGTGAGGACATTACAACCTCAATGGTGCCATTGGCAGCCCTGGGATTCAAACCCACTATCTTTTAATCGCAGAGGCAACTCACCAAACACCAGGCCACCAGCTGCACATATAGTATAAAAAGTACTCCAGTAAAATATAATTTTGCAGCTATATGGTTTGGGAGGTTGGGTTTGAATCCTAGGACTGCAGATGGCACCACTGAGGTACCCTTGAGCAAGGTACCGGCCCCACACACTGCTTCCTAGGCGCTGTGTTGCTGGCTGCCCGCTGATTCACACAGCACTGTGTGTTGTGGTGTGTTCATGAATAATTTTCGTGTATTGCTGGTGACGCCAACCTGGTTAGGTGGAGTTTTGGAGGAAGTTCCATCAAGAGAACACTTTGCACCGTCTAGGTTATAAACAACCTCATACGGGGACAAGGGTTCGGAAAATGTCCCAACTGGCTCCAAACAAACGACTATAGCACTTGTGTTGTCAGCACGAAGCATGCGTTGACTCCATCGCTGAAGGGCGTGGTTCACCAGCTCATGAGCACTACAAACAGTTTCATTTGTCTTCTGGCATTTAGCCTGCAAGCACAAGTTGAGTACATGGGTTAATTCGTTCAAGTTCAAGAATTAAATGCAAGTCACTAACTCTTGGCTACAGAGTGACATCTGGGTCTGTACCCAAACACCCCTAATTCCATCATTCAGTCTTATGGTCCTAGTCACTCCCTGCACTCCTACAAGGAACATAGTCCGGCTCTGCCAGCCCTACACACAAAATAACCCAGTCTAGACTGGTCTCAGTCTGGTTCCCCGCTGGTGGAATGAGCTGCCTAAGCTGAGCAGCAGAATCCTGAAGACCCTCTTTGTACTACTCCTACATAAAGATTTAGCACTTAATCCTCTCCTCTGGTCCTCACACTGTCCTGAAACTGGAATGTTTCCGTGTATCGTTAGTCACGTTGGATAAATGTGTCTGCCAAATAACTGTAACGTAATGTAATGAGTCCTTAAGACACTACTGGCTACTATTTAGATACATGTCTATATGCACATCAACAACCACTAACACACTGCTTTACAGCAGTGGTCTCCAAACCCCGGGTAACATCCACGTTTTTTTTTTCTGTGCAGCCCGCGGACCGGTACCACATGACCCAGTAAAAGCTGTAAGATAAACCTAAAGCCAATAATTAACAAATCCAGTAAATTAGGGCAACCATTCTCACCTTTGCCCTATCAGTTTCCTGACACATGGATACTGCCTCCTGGGGCGAAACCATGTTCCACAGGCCATCACTACCCAGAATAATGTAACGGTGCTTCTTTAGGTCCAGCTTGATTACAGCAGTATCAGGCTCCGGCGAAACAACAAACTCTCCACTGTAGAAGTCGTAGCTCCATAGATCGCCTGGAACACGATAAATGAATCAATAGTTGTTTCTTTATTAGAATTTTATTAGTTGATGTGCATAAGCTTTCAATGACTATTACTAAATGAAGTACCACCAAATCCCCCCCAAAGAGACTCACCGAGTGCTCGAGCTACAGCAAGGAATGGGATTTGGTCGATGACTGTACTCCTTCTGACGGGGCCATTGTGAGTGAGTCTGGGTCTCTTCCACACCACTCTGTTAACTCCAGACTTTTTAATTACGCTGGAAAGGACAAAAAAATGGCCAACAAAAGATTACAAAATGGTAACAAAGCCATTTTTGGCATGGATCAAAGCATTCTTGGGAAAAACACCTCCCACACCAACCCTAATCCCATTTCAACACCTAATTCTTAAGGCATCTATGATGTAAATGAGACTGTTATTTAGACAACATGAACACGTGAAAGGGAAGGTGTACGAGACAGTGGTGAGACCAGCTGTGTTTCTGGTTTGATGGTTTGGAGACGAAAAGACAGGAAGCAGAGCTGGAGCTGGCGGAGTTGAAAATGCACAGATTTACACTGGGAGTGACGAGGATGGACAGGATCAGGAATGGGTTTATTAGAAGGGCTGCTCAAGTTGGACCTTTTGGAGGAAAAAGTGATGATATTACTTTGATTTGGACATGTGCTGAGCAGAGACTCTGAGTGTGTTGGGAGGAGGATGTTGCGGACAGACTTAAGCTGTGTCCAAAAGCGCACTCGTTCACTATACACTGCAGTGTGTCCGAAAAGTGTGCACAGACTGAATCTCTTTCGTTTGAAGTGGAACTTCAAACGAAAGAGATTCAGTCACACTTGCACTTTCTTTCTCTCTCCACGGAGGACAGTAGTACCCACGGCTGGGCAAAAAAAAAATCAGCCCGGGCATTTTGAGCCACGGCCCGGGGTGGGTGTGGTACGCGATCTGGGCCTGCAAACGGGATTCTGCACCGGCTCAAAATTGACATCGGCCCACCGGGCAAATGCCTGGTATATCCGATGGCCAGTCCAGCTCTGGTAGTGGCCCCTGGGCGGATCTATCTGTCACTGTGTCCCCAAGACCCCACCGCATGTGCGAGCTGTGTCTGAACTAGAGAGACAAGAGATAAACTGAGAAATTTGCAACATCCAGCGGAGGATGCCGAGGAGAGACTGAGTGTGTTGGGAGGAGGATGTTGAGGAGAGACTGAGTGTGTTGGGAGGAGGATGTTGAGGAGAGA
>JBBIGB010000001.1:17633304-17648163 GCA_037577075.1 Alestopetersius hilgendorfi | reverse complement strand
GTAAGTTCTGCACTAACTTACCCTTGAACTTACCCGGTTATGTAGCATAACCTGCTTTCTGGAATACCCCCCAGGTCGATTCTTCATGAATCTGAGGGAAAAAAGCCAAGCGTGTGCAAAGCTGTCCTCAGAGCAACAGGTGATGTTTTCAATATTAATGTAGCCGATAATTACAACAAAGGAAATCGGTGAATGAGAAGGTGTGTCCAAACTTTTGACTGGTAGTGTATATATAAAAAATGAAAGTGATTTTATTTGTATATTTTTTTGTCCTAAGAGGTGAGTGCAGCCCCTACTATAGAGCCTGAGCCTGAGGAGAAGCAGTCTGGGAGTGAGACTACAGTTGATGCTGTAGCAGAATCCTTGGATCAGACGTACACAGGTGCTGTTCTTATAACCGACTTTGAAACTGTGGCTTTCTGCAAGAACTCCCTTATGGTGGCTGACGTCTGAGCACTAACCAGCACACTGCCCTGGATCTCTCTCTCTCTGCATCTTTCTTTCCTTGTCTCTCTCTTCCTCTTTCTGTGCCCCACCTATGCTCCAACCTATCCCCTTCACTCACCTCTCTGTCTGCACATGTGTCGCATCGTGGCATCTGGTGCTAGGCTTGTCTCTTTCATGACAAATGGAAGTGTCATCCCTCTACCGCTGTGGCTGTGACAGTCCTTCCCTGCTCTGGGCCTCAGTCTCCACTGGGAACCCGTCTTGACTCCTCAAGGACACAATCCTAATCTCCCCCACTTGCTATTTTCAAGGAACCCTTTTCTGTTCATTGCACTTCTTTTTGTTTTCACCCTGGTTGACATGTTTGGATATTAGGGGTGTAACTCCCTTACTAGGGCTGTAACAGTACGTGTATTCATACCGAACTGTCTCGGTACATGGGTCACAGTTCGGTACATGATGTCTTTGGGAGAAATAAACGGTACGACGGAGAAGACGTGATTGAAATAATACGGACTCACATAAGGACCAAAAAGCGCAAGTAAATCATAAACCTGGGTCGGAGTGTGATGCCGTAGTGCCACCTACTGGGCGAAACACTTCTGCTACCTTACACATGTGTGTGTTTACTGGTTAATACGCTGCTGTTTATTTAAAATAAAAGAAAACAAACTACAACTCATTCTTTAGAACTTTTTGTTGCTTAACTTTGCTGTATCGTGAACCGTACCGAACCGTGACCCCAAAACCGAGGTACGTACCGAACCGTGACATCTGTGTACCGTTACACCCCTATCCCTTACACTGCACCTATAACCGTTTGTGTGCAGCTCTTGGTTTGTGTTAATACTTCTCTATGTATCAAATCATGACTCATGAAATAGATGGTGAACCACAGTGGACACTATATTGCAACCTTTTTTATTGTTACACCCCTATTGTCTCTTTATGCATGTTACTAACTGCTCGAGCAAATGATCATTTTTAAATTACATTTAGTCATGTATGCTTACGCATGAGTGATATGTGGTGTTGAGTTATACTGAATGCTCTTGTAAATCCCCTCCTGCTGCATTTCATTTGATTGCTGCATGGTGTCATTACCGTATTAGGGGATAAATTATGCCTAAATTGGCAGTTATGCCAGAGATGCTTGCCTGTTAGGCAGAATGCATGGCTGACAATTGAATTACACAGCAAGCATCCTTCAGGCGTTTTTTCTTTAACCTGTAGCATCAGATTTGTTTTTAAGGATTCGGTCTTTGTGCACAGAGGACTGTAATTTACAGATATAAACAAATTTAATTACGGAAACAAACTTTTCACCAACACGCATAAAGAGGAGATAATGAAACTGTAAGATTTCCCCAAGAAATGCAGTATTTATGCATAAATCCACATTTCAGGGCAGTAAACTGGAAGTTTAGGAAATATGAATGTGATTTTTAAATTTTATTTTTTATTTTATACTTTCTCCATTACCCCTTAAACCTGTATCAGGTGCATTTTCAATTTTAGGGTTATTCTTTTAGGGTTATTTACGTAGGTTCTTAATGTAATAGAGGTTTTGTATTTGTGTTTAGAAATGTGTGTAGAGATGCATTTTGCAAAATGCTGGGATGCATAATAAATGTTGTGCTGCTTGTCATTGTGCTTGTATTCGTCTCCCTCTCCCTGTGAGCTGCTGTTGTGCAGTAAAGAAAGCTGGTTTTCCACACACACATTAAGCTTGCTAAGGTTTTCAGTGTTACTATCAATTTAAACGAAGTACTTCAGGCTTAATCTGTATCTGGAATACACTACTGTCCTCTATCTATAAATTTGAGTTTCTCTCATAAATGATCCCATTTCTGAACCCACAGTGCCCCGAATCATTTCCCTATTGATCTCGTGTCGTTTTCTGTGTGTTAATACGCTGTTGCTGATTGTGAGCATGGCTTCAAATCCGGCTCTTACCTGCTATTCTTAACCAGCTTCTATCTTTCACTGCCTTCATATGAACTCTCATGGTCTCATATGAAGGTCTCGTTTAACTCTAAAAATGACTGACAGAAATGAATGAATACAGATGATTCTGTTTTTTAGTTGTGCGTTTAAACCAAGACGCTCTTTTCACTCTCCTTCTAAAAAAATCAGCATAAAGCCAACAGCTTTGTGTCATTGCACTGTCCAAATAATACACGCTCCTATTTCCTCAAATCTGATTACTGACGCACATTAAGACTGTTTAACATGGGAGGAAATTGCAGATCTCTCATAATTGCCAAAAAGCTTTTATGTGGAAATCGGGCTGTGGTCAGTTTGATGGGTTGTAATGGAAACCTTGAGGAGATTGAATAACTCCTTCATTGTCTTTGATGGCTTTTATATGATGGACCCACTTAATGGTCTAGTCATGGAGTCATTTAGCTGTTTTTTTTTCCCCTTCACTCTCACCCTACATGGAGGGTGAAAAATCCATACATTCGTTTCATCAGGTAAGTCTCCGGAGGTTTACACCTCTTGCAGGAATGAAAATGTATCCACCAATGAACAAAAAGTACATATACATCCATGCATATCAGAAGGTGTTGAGGGCTTTATTATGTTTACTTCCAAACAAAATTACCTTTATTTACTGCTTACCCTTTGGCCCTATACATTGATTTGTGTTGATTTGTTCTGGTGCGCTACCTATATGTATGTTTGTAGGGTATTAACCCGCAGATTAATTATTGAGCTATTTGAAGCACCACTATGACTCCCTGCCCTTGCTCTTATGTTTTCTTTCTCCAGGCTAAACAGTAATTGCTGTAGCTGAAATGTTCAGTGCTAGTGGTCTTCAGAGAGAGAAAAAGTGGTAAGCAGTGGTGAGAAGATGCATCAGGCCTAATGGATAACGTAAGGAGGATGGAAGGAGCTCGGCCGAAGTCTAATCTCCGCTTCTCAGCAACCCGCTGTATGGTTTTTATGATTTGTGTTCCCTCAATCAGCACTCCGCTCTCAAGACCTTATGCTACATCTCTCTCTTACGTTTCAGACTGGATTTTGTATTGGACTTGGTGTTTAAACCATTGCTGATTTTACACTGGTGTTTAACATGATTTGGATTATAAATGGGGGGTGGGGGGGTTCTCGGCCCATTCTACCTTTAGTACCATCAGGGCACGAGCTCTGTACATTACACTTGGCACTTGAGTACAGATGCTGGTCACCAAAAAAAAAAAAAGCTACTTTTCCACAATAACTTCAGCTGCTTTGACCTTATGCTGCTTTGGTCCTCAAGGGAGTCTAAATGGAGCTCACATGCTCCTGTTTATGGATGATTCCTATGCAATTAATAGGGACAAGGGCATTAGAAATGTCAAAGCTATGTGTAAAAAAGAATGTGGGTTTGCGTCTCTCTTGTTTTAGATTTAATTTGCATGGACAACCGGGTGCTAGACATACTCTCATCTTACAAGCGATGGCCCAGACTGTACATGTATGTTTTCTGACCAAAGAACATGGTGTTTCATCAATGGCTTGGCAGATCAAAAATAAATAATGTTAATTATTTGAGGCAGCAGAGAAGGCGTACCTCAACAGAACTAAGTTTGGTTAGATTTTTATGTTTGTATTTTATTTGTTTTTTAACGTTCTACAAACTATCTTTGTGTCTGGGAGGCCGAAGCAGGATGTTCTGGTTTAACCAAGCTGTTGCTTAGTGGAGATTTCCACCTTTCAATGAATTTAGCAGATGCATAAGGATTGCAATATGTTTTAGGTTTTATAAGAGTGACTTAACATTCCAGTGCTTTGTGTGATTGCCTACCTTTATCTTCACCGTTTGCATTGGGAACCCTCATCTATTATCCAAAAGATCACAGAGCTGCAAAAATCATGACATTTGTGATTGTATCGTATCTATAGCATCTACCTGACGATGGACTGTCTTCCTGTTTGAGGTGGAGAATTGTGTTCTATAGTTAGTCCTTTGCCTGTCGTGGAAGAGGAGCTTGGTTTCTCAGCGTTGCCCATGCAGTAGTATGATATTGAAGTGTGTGTAAGAGTTAGTTTTTTCTTTTCCCCCCACCAGTATTCACATGAAACACTTCTACTTCTAGATCAGTCACTTTCAGCACGTTTATGGGGAACAGCTATTGGTTACCCATCACTTTTTAATCTATATGATGTAGTGCGTCATTTCTTTACTTTGTTATTTACTTTAAAAATGTCATATCAAATAAATGTAAGTCTTTGCCTTAAATGTGTGGCTTTCTTTGTGAATTGCTGCCATATGAACACACCCTGCACTTTGTTGTACAGCTGTGTGTGGGTTCACCCACAGGATTTTGGTTCAGTGTGAATGTAAATGTAAAAGATGTAGAAACTAATGCAAATGTACAAACTAGTAGCTTATAATTTCATGTGTTTGTTCAACCCCTACTAGGTTTTACTACTAATCATCTGTGATATTTATCCAGGAATCCTTTATCACTTTGAATGTGTGGTGGAAGTATCTCACTTATTCTCATTTTGTTTTTATATTTCAGAACACAATGGGAATTCCCCATCTTTTAAGGATGTAGAATTATGTACAACGATTTTAAACGTAATATAAATGTAGAATACTAAATATAAATGGTATTTAAAAAATAAAAACAATTGTAAATAATGCCTGTGATCAAATTCTTAATATATGGCCTTTTTTTTTTTTACTGGCCATTCAAGTCCGGTTACTAAATCTATAAGGAAATCCCACTGACCTTATTTTGACTGGTCCATTTGATTTATGAGTGATTTCCATACTTTTATTAAGCAATTTGTTATATTGGTCTGTTTTTAATATTTAAGAATGAAGTAATTGTCCCCTAAATTGAGTCATAGTTGTCATTTACTTAAGATTGAGCCATATATAACTGCATAAAAATGGCTTGTCAGTTAAGTAAAGATTCAACTTAAAATCGTCATTTAACCTACATTTGATAATACATTTGAGTTATAACGTGCTTTTGTCTCACTGTACTGAATATTTAAAGCAAGTTTGAATCATTATTGACACTTTCTGTCCCATCACTAAAAGATATAAACCCCGCCCCTAATGTTCCTCTGGATATAAATAAAACGGGGCGCGTGTTTCTCCATGGTGTGTGTGGAAGCTGGAGGAAATTCTGGACTGTCCTGCAACGGATAAGCCCATCTCAGGCATCCCGTGGAAGACAGGGTTTTATCAGAGGTCCTGTGGAAGAGGGGGCTTCATCAGTGGTCCCGTGAAAAAGAGGGCTTCATCGGGAGTCCATTGGAAGTGGGTGCTTCATCAAGGGTCCTGCGGAAAAGGGGGCTTCATCTGCTGTCCCGTGGAAGAGGGGCTTCATCAGGCGTCCCAGGATGAAAGGAGACAAGTCAGTCCCGGCTGGGAGGGTAAACGGGGGTGCGGACAGAAGACCGAGCTACCCCGGAGACCAGTGGATAAAGCAGGCCAACTCAGCCACCAAGATCTGGATGAAAGTGGCCATGGGCATCGCTTACTTCCTCTGCGTCTCCATCGCTGCTTTCGTCCTGGCCATCTACTACGTGATGTTCTGGACACCAGACAACGGTAACAGCTCCACCAATTCAACCAATTCAACCAACGCAACCAGCACGTTCTGCAACTGCAGCTGCCCCACAGGCTAGAAGAAGCACCCAGCTGGACTCCAGAATAGGCGAACCTGCAGGGACTCTTCCCAGCAGAGGTTTCAGGGTCTTACAGAGCTCCCTCTCTCATCTGAACCTGGCATGCAATCCTTTCCCCTTCACCTCCTTTAGCTTGCACTGACAGGTAACTAAATTAGCAAAAAAAGTAAACATATTTATTTATTTAATTAATTAATTAACGGGGGTTTTTTTGCAACCAAATACTTGGCAATAACAAAAGTGTGTCTGAAAGTTACAGTTTAAAGGTGCCTATGCACAATTTATTTGTGCTCTATCCTCAACTACTACATGTTTTTTTCCCCTCCAACTCTCATACATGTAATCTGTCTGTGGAGGTTTAATGTAGACCATTCTGTGTTTATGTCCCATTTACAGCAATAATGCTTCAGTGACGCCACATCTTTCACTGCTGATGAAATGAGTGCGATCCGCAAAGTTATTTCTGTCCTTCAGGTGTTTAATGCCACTTTTTCAAAGGATCCATTTACTGTAACTGCAATGTTTGCATCTGTTTTTGTTTGTTTATGTGTTTAAGCCTGAGGCAAAGCCTGTCAGCTTTTCCTACTCAACCCATAAATATGCAATTATAGATGTTTTGCTGCATTTTCTGTGGGCTGCAGTAAATCCACCTTGTGTAAGCAGTTGTGAAGTCACTGGATCTGCAGTGGATCAATGACGACTTCTGTGGCTGCATTTCATTAGGATAGAGCTCCACGTCCGCAACGGCCCGGCTTTGTGTAAAACTAAATTACCTTTTGTTGTTTTTTTCCGTGGACGCTGCCCGAAGGTCATCTCTGCCTTTGAATAGACGACTCCTGACAGCGTTCCCCTCTTTTGTCACACGACCTCTTGCTTTCAGTGTGTCTGTCACTCCTCGTTTTGAGCTCTGGGTGGGACCGCTTGGCCCAAAGGAAGCTGGATGAATCTGGGGAGGCAGCACGCCTCTTCACTCACTTAATAATTAAATTGTACTGAAAGTTGTCAGGACACATTTGTTCTCCCTCGCTGTGCTTGTTTCCAGCTGCTGCGCTGTGCGATGCCACACGTCTATCTTCTGCAGAAGTGAGCGCTAAGGACACTCACCGGCTGTGAGACGCAAACAGTGTCTCTTAGTGTCCGAGGACTAATCTGCATGGCAATCTTTACCAAAACTAAGACGTTCTTCGTCTTGACTTTCAGTGTCATCTAACATCATTATTAGGCCTTCTTACCTGAGGGCCATCTCATATCTCACACATATAAGACTGTCATATGGGAGCTACAGGACTGAAACATTTCAAATGTTCTGATTTTAGAGAAAGCCATATAAAGGAACTGGATATTAAAAGTCACGTTTGAATCTCGACTGATAAGAATTCTATGTTTATTGGGTAAATGTCTACAACCATGCTACATCTACATATTCCTGTCAATGAAGCACCTCTGCTTAAAATGCAGTGTAGTCCAGAGTGATGCTGGTTGGGAAAACGTTATTATAATTAATTTTTTTTTTTTTTACCAGACATGAATTAAGTGCAATGTGGGACTTATGTATTGATGGTTCAGTGGTTAAAAAAAGGATTGGGCTAAATTGCAGTGTTCTCGTGAATGACCTCCTCATTTTGGTTTAGGCTTAGGTTTAATAGAGCTTTGAGAAATCCAGTGAATAACCTAGATGTGCCGCACTGCAGTGGCTTCAGCTAGAATTGAATGTGGAACATCTATTGAAGAGGGTGCAACAAACAGCCAAACCGATGCCAGAACAACATCAATGAAACGTATCAGATTTACTCTGGTTTCCAGAGGTTCTTGCGATATTCAGGTGCTGCTGGATGATTCAATGGAGATTCAGATGACCTCTTATATATATATAAAAAAATCTTTCAGACAACCTTCTTTAGAAAACAACAAGGTCCGATAGTGGCCGACTCTTGAGTCACTGCAGAATGTGCCCCACGTTATACTGACAGCGTTCAGAAATGTTATTTTACATTTGCAGTTCTGAAACTGGCCTGCAGGATCTAAACTAACTAGTCCATTAGATATTGCATAGATAAAGGATACAAGAATATAGCTCACTCATATTTACAGCGACACAATGCATTATTAAACATGTTTAAAGATCTCAGTTTTAAAACGAGGCTTCTTCCGGTGTAAACATTAGCGAAATGCTAAGCTAGCTCAATCTAGCACTTTCTATGTAACTACTGCATTAGAGTTACCCAAATTCCAAATGCACATAGTTGACATATTAGTAAAATTGACTAGTTGGTTGTTTTGGCTCTATGTTGATCATTGGAGGAATATTTAACTAGCAAAGTTTAAATTTCAATGTGAAACCTCCTGTGGGCCCACTAGAGGGCGCTTCTGTACAAAAGGGTTAATTGAATATTAAACAAATGATTGGAATATCGACTTTTGCAAAACTGACACTGCAGGCCTTTAATTCTGTGTTGTCAGCATTTCGACCTTCTACAGTTCTAGGTGAATTCTAAGCAACAGTTTTGATGAAAAAGATGCTTGTCATGTTTAATGATCCACATTATTGCAAGACTGCAACACAGTAAAATGTTCATAATAGTATTTCAGTCCTGCTTATTACCGTCTTCCAGAGTCTCAGTGGAAATGAGTAGAAAAAAATACTTTTCAGTGTCTAGGTCTGAGTCTCTGTAATGTCATCTTTGTTTTCACTCAGTGGAGTTTATGTTTGTAGCGTGTTGCTCTCTCACCAGTGCTTCTTGTTCTGGATCCTCTTTGCCCATGTGGAGAAATTTAATCTCCAGGTTTGTACATCTTCGGAGTGCCTTAAACACATTACAGCTGCTGCGGGCGCTGTTCTGCTCAGACTGAGACAAGAGCTGCATGGCATTGTGCATTCTGGAGAGATACTTTACGAAATCTCGGCGCAGCTTATTCCTTTTGATGTGGTCTGGATAGAGCTCTTCTTCATCCCATCGCTCATAACAATTTGTGAGAAATCCCTCTGTGGGCTGCATCCACTGGGAGCTCTCTTCCAGGAAACAGCGGTTTTGCAGAACGGTATCTGTGAGAGTGTTTTGTAGCCTCTTTTCTGATAAGTGGATGGAGGTCGAGCTTGTGGTAGAGTCATTGACCTCACCATCTGGGATTAGAAGATCATGCAAGGAGCTGCTTATGCTTGGAGCTGCCTTGGAAGCCATCCATTTGGAGAAGATGCCAGAGGGTTTGTTGGCTCTTACAGAGGACAGTTTTGAATGATATACTGAACTTTTCTTCATCCAAGTTGGAAGAAATCCACTTTTAGAGGTTCCTGGCTTCTCTTTTAGAAATGGTGGTGGTTTCTCCTCATGACGGTCACAGAGTTGAGAATTCGGTGGTGTGACGGTGTTGCGGTGTTTTTGATCATTATATTGACTCTCCTGTTGCTTGTCAGGGACATAAGGGTTACAAATAACCTGGTTAATCAGAAACACATAACTCTTTGTTCTATGTAACGAATGACTTGCACCTTGAGAAAACCCCCCAGAGCTTCTTCTATTTCTCTGAGCACTCGTTTTTATCTGCACTTTCCCACATTCTAACTCCTTTAATAGAAATCTAGCCACATTATCATGGTGACCCATAACGGCGTAGTCCAGTGGTGATCTTCCCTCTTTGTCTGAAGAACCTGGGTCAGCTCCGTGGAGCACCAGAGGGCGGACAGCATCCAGGTAGCCGTGTTCACTTGCCAGGCTCAGGGCGGTCCGGCCTGCCTCGTCCTGTCTCTCCACGTCCACCCCGTGACCCAGCAGCAGTTGCGTGAAGCAAGTGCGCTCACTGGTGCATGGAAGCAGGGAAGCACACATCAGAAGGGTCCGTCCAGCTGCTCCCACGCTGTCTAGTGATGCGTTCGCTGCCGCATCCCCCAGAATGAGTTGCGCCAGCTGGACGTTTCTCTCCTTCATGGCCTCTAGAAAGATTTCAGCACCAGAGCGCTGAGCAAGGTGGCTCTCCATATGCATCGTCATCCAAACACGCAGGGATCCTGTGCGGTGCCCTCGCGAGAGACAGTCTGAGTCCGTCTAGCCTGGGCCACTGTCCCCATGCCTAATAATGTTTATGGCACAGGCCCTGAGGCGCATTGCTCTCTATATCCTACCCCACTTCCTCTCCCCATCAACAGCTCAATACTGTCCACTGTCCTCTCGTCTGCTCTCATTGTCTGGTGCCTCCACTTGTCCTACTTTCCATGTGCTCTACTTTCTCTCCCCTTTCTTTCTTTTGCACGGTTTCATTGAAGGGATCTGTTTTGGCACAGTGACGTATTACCTGACAGGCGCTAATGTGGTCTCTGTCTTACTCATCTCAGGCAGAGGAGAGTGAGGAGTAGCTCAATGCACTGGAGGGTGAACTGCCTAATCTCCCTCGCTGCGGCGTCATCACTCATCAGGAGAGCAATACAATTCACTTTGAGCTTTTATCGCATTAGAGAATAGAGTTAACCTCTTTGTTTCCTGGACACACACTAAATAAATGACCCTGTCAAAGGCAGAGCATCTATAATAGACTTCGTTTATGTCTAGACATGTGAATCTACAGCTTGAGTTATAATTGCTTTGATCTAATCGATGCATCACGTACAGCAAAGTCTGGTCAAGAGTCTTAATTAGGAAATAAACCAGTCCAGTCAATTTTAGTATTCAATATAAGTGTAGATGGAGGGCAGTCATAAAGAATAATAATAATGTTGATGATGATGATGATGATGATGATGATACTACTACTATTACTGCTACTAATAATAATTCATTGCAGTTTTTGATGTTTCTTAGCCAAGTTTTGTGCTGCTTCCAAAAATCACATCAGTTTTTTTCTACCTTCATTAGTTGCAGAGATTTTTTCTAAATTTCATGTAAATTTTTCATTATAAGGTTGTTGTAATACTGCTATTATTTTCATATTAGTCTCACTGATGCGTGAGTCTGTCGCTCAATGCGTGAGTCAGCAACCCTGTTATCTGCATGTACAACAAACAAACAACATAGAAAAGACATAGAAAGTTATAAGTAGAAAAAAAGACCATCAGCCGAGCCGCCGAGTTTATTTTTTTCTACATTTACGGCATTTATCAGAGTCACTTTTATCCAAAGCGACTTCCATTCCCAAACTACAGGGGGCAGTCTCTCCCTGGAGCAACTTGGGATCAGGGACCCAGTGGTGGTGCTGAACATAGACATGGTACTGAAGGTAGGATTCGAACCTGTGACCTCTTGGTCCCCAGGCAAGTATCCTACCCACTGAGCTACCTCCACCCATTTTCTAAAAATGACGTTTCTAACTAAACCCTTGAAGCTCCATGATAATAAACATTAGCGCCGAAGAAACACCACAGAATGGGATGAAACACATTTTTGTTGCTTGGTGTTATAATACAGGGATATTCACCTGCTGTTCTGGAGAGATGCGTCCAACACTATTTCCCGGTTCAAACACTCCTTCTAGACCCAGTAAGCTACTGATGAGATTCATGTCTGAGTAGAATCATCACCAACCTGAGCTGGACATCAGCTTTATATACTCCTAAAATATAATAAAGCTTGATTTCCATCAGGAATAAAAAAAAAAATACAAAATGCTTTCTTAATCAATAAGAAATAACACATTTCTAAATATATATCTAAACAATTAATATAATTCTAGAATAATAAAGTAATAATATAACACATTTAATCCTAGTATTTTAAAGCTTGACCTCCAAAAGAAATCTCTATTATTAATACATAATATTAATAAATTAAATTCTGATCACAACCTATTAAATGCAGAAAAAATATATTGTCTATTAATCATCACGATTTTGGTCTCTGCAATTCTGTTATTGCATAAAGCTGTAATATGTAAACGAGCCTCTAACCAATCACAGTGTTTTTTTATTTCATAGGGTGACCAATCACAGCTCCAGGTGAGTTACTAGTTGTTCTGATGAATAGATGTTTTAATGTAATATATATATATATTTAATTTATTCAAGCCACTCTTTAACCATTGGACATGGACTCAATTGAAGAGTCCATATTTTACATTTTACTTTAATTTCATTTGCCAGGAAATTTGTTTGGGGTTGTGTACCAAAAAATATAATTCACAATTGATTATAATTCATTCTTACATGACCATCCTCCAACTTCTTGAATTAAACTAGCTGTTACTGGGCCTTTAAAACGGGTAGATGTAAATAATCTACTTTCTGATTGGCTGCCCTGTATTGCAGCAGCACAGGGACCTTAGAACTTCAGTATTAATAGGTGGGGCTAAACTGCTGTAGGCTCAAAAAAGAATAATATGTAAATTTGTTGCTTTTGTGACATCACAAAAACTATGATTTGAAAATGAGCTGTTTTTAGTTGAGTTTCCATTTTATGGACTGAATGGTTGGGGGTGTGGATGTATATTTTGAAACAATATTTACATACTTCAAGTCTTTTCAATGTAGTGAGATCTAGAGATTGGCCATCAGAAGGATGGTGCTTCACTTGGTGAATGAGTTAGATACAGAAAAAAATCACATTGTATTGACAAAATGGCCCTAATGTGAGACATTTTTTGTACTTTGTGTGGCTTAACATTGTAATGCACTGCAGAAGTCCAAAATACAAAAACAATGTCTCACATTAGGGCAACTCACCCTACTTTATTCTGACCTGCTCTCCACACTTCCACACTTCTGTAGCTCCTCTCAGTGGTCTGTAGGTGGCAGTGTTGTATTTGACTCCTGACTGGTGTAGCCCTGTCCAGAAGAAGACGGTTGTTGTCATGGCACTATTTTAAACTGTCAGAAACTCTCCTCTACAGAAATCAGATTTTTAATTATATTTATATGAACTCTGTTCCTTGAAAACACACAGCAATTCGCTCTCAGTTACTTTCACTTTATGAACGGGTTTGTGTGTCTTAGACAGCCCGTTTAGCAAGATTATTTACGTTTGCAAGCTGATGAGCTAATTAGCTTAGCATATTTATATTTTTTTACATTACTATGAGGTCTAAACTAGAGGTTCGTATTAAGAAGAATGCAGGATTGCAGGATTCTCCTGGGAGAAGAAGGGTGGATGAATGATCCCAGACTGTCGAAAAGAGAGCAGGTGCTGAAATGAAGAAGTTTGTGGGCAGTGGAGACTCAGATTGGGTCTCCAAAAATCCTGGACCTCAAACACAGGTGAGGATCCTTCACTAGACTTAGACAGCTTTATTGCCATTGCACAGGGTACAACGGAACTGGTTTCTCAATCAACAAGGTCCTACACACACAGTTTAAAATTCTGAACACCTTAAGTATTGGAATTCAACAACAAATGTTGTCAGACTTTAATGACAATGCGTTCAAATGCCATTCATCCTGTGGAGCATGTATGAGGTCAGGCACTGATGTTGGATGAGAAGGCCTGGCTCCCAGTCTCCGTTTCAGTTCACTGAACTCCTCCAGCCATGTCTTTATGTAGCTCGCTTTGTGCACTGGGACACAGTCATGCTGGAATAGAAAAGGTTCTGCACCAAACTGTGTCCAGTGTACCTGCGTGGGGTTGTCCAAAAGTAAGGGGACAGCTGCAATCAATAATTAAGATGTGTGCCCCAATTATTTTGTTCATAGTGTATATGCACAGTACAGAGTGAAATAAAACAATGGTCCTCAAGGACCATGGTGCCGCCAGGACAGAACTAAAGAGGCAACAGAAGAGATAGATAAAAAGTAAATTGTGGCAAATAGATGTTATATATTTTATTTGATTACATTAATGTTTAAGTTGAGTTATAGAAATTTAACTACAGCTGTGTGACTGTATTAAAGGGAACACTGCTGTTAAAAAGCCCCTAATTTGTTTTAAGTGTTTGCAAACCAAATGTTATTGCACTTTTGTTCATGTAGCAGGTCTTTAATTTAGGATTAATTATTTAAATTTGCATATAACTCTAAATAATTGCAATTAAAATATGTATAGGGAAAATGTGTAAAATAGACAAAAATATTATAAATAGGCAGTATTCCCTTAGGAAAAATGTAGTAATAGACAAAGAATCATGGCAACCATTGCACAAACCATTGGATTGTGCAGATCTGTGTTTGAACACACCCACACACACTTTGATTATTGTCAGGGACCTGCAGTATAGTAGCATGCATCCTCTCAGTAGTTATTATTTATAGCTGTCTACTTCTGTTTTTGCACACTTAACGACTCTACTGCTAGAAACAGTATCTGTTATGAGTCTGTATTCACTCAAACTACACTGTAGCTGCTTTTGTTGATTGTACTGTTGTATTGATGGTCTTTTTCTTCCACACTCTGTCTAGCTGTCTAGTGTATTTTGTCCTGTCTGCACCTCTGGAGTCTTTCTGTTTGTTTTAGATTTTGCTCTTGTGTTGTGTCCTGGTTCCGGAGGAATGTTCTTTTAGTTCACAATAAACATACTTGACCTGACATAATTTGAGATAGTTGGGGGTAATATGTGTCCATGGCTTTCCCTTTTTTATTCCTTATGTGACATGCCCTCACCTCGTTCAGAGAGGATGCTTCTCATCTGGGCTGAAAAATAGATAATCTGCTAATTGTTATTGCATTATTGGTTTGTGCTATATCTCAAAAGGGTGCAATGTGCAAATGAGCCTATTACCAGTAGGAAACTGCTGTAACCAGAATAAGGATATACACTGCCCTCTGCACCCTTGGTTAAGATGTGTTAAAAGCCTTAAAATAAAGTCAATTGTTATTGCAGAAGCATACTCTCACACTGAAAATTGTAGAAAAATGTAACCTTCAA
>JBBIGB010000001.1:17556710-17572661 GCA_037577075.1 Alestopetersius hilgendorfi | reverse complement strand
TGTGTGTGGGTGGGGGAGAGAGAGAGAGAGAGAGAGAGAGAGAGAGAGAGAGAGAGAGAGAGAGAGAGAGAGAGAGAATTATGTATAAAATCCCACTCTGTGACGCAGCCCGTTTAGTTAAGTGGATTTGAGTGGCACTTTACAAATGTCTGTTTTTACTGGAAATGTGCTTTTTGTGTTGTTAAATATCCTAAAATATTAGTGCGTTGGCCAAAATGTATGTTTTTACTCCGCATGTGGTAAGAACTTTCCTAAAAACTCACTCTGCTGTCTGTGGTCCCTCAGTCCGAACTGGGAATTTGCCTTACACTACAGCGACCCCTGGCGGATGAATCGTGACATAGCTCTGCCAGCATTTTTTTGCTCGATGTTTGTAGCACGTTAAAAGGGGCATGTTCAAAAGTAAACATCAGTAAATAACATTTAATGAGAGATGTCATATTAACATGTTTGAATGTAACACTTGACATTTATTAATTTTAATACTCAATACTTTACTAGAAATCTTCGAATGTACACACCACAATCTGTGTCTCTTTGTGTGTATAAACCCGTCAGCTGAATGGTTTAGATATCTATCAGATAGATCTCTCAACCAGTTCCCCCAGTTTGGTTCTGCAGTCTAGTAAAAATAGAAAGAGGGAATTTTTACACCAGGCGACAGCGAGTCACATGAGTGGATCTGAGAGCCTGCGCCAGTCACACAAAAACCACGATCTATAAACAATCAGATACGACTAAGCGATCGTATGTGACCGCGCTGGTAAATCCGGAGGGGGTTGAGATCAGAGAAAGCTGCACGTCAGGCGAGGAGAGTCACGTGCTTCTTCGACATCAACATCATGGCTTCTATCATTACAGACTAGAGAGGAAAACACTGTCGACTGGTCAGGAGCTAAAGTCCTGCGTTAAAGATTTTTAGGTAAGTTTCGCTCGGTTTCACAAAACAGGCCTGTCCGGAATGTTTAAGAGACATTTAGAAGCCAGGAAAACCTGGAACAGCTCCTGTCACACAGAACAGGGACTGACCCCAGAACAGAGGGACAGGTCACTAACTACTTCTTTTTTTTAGTTTCTCTTTATTTTTTTAAATGAGGCGCCTTACACACCTGTCATACATAACGCTTCATATCTTTGGAGCAACATGTTTAAAGCGGTCTCTTCATTAATGTCGTGAAATGGTGACATGCCAGTTTTTGTGTTTAATTAGTTTGTAATGTCAGTTAAACCAGTCACATTTAGCTGCTTGAGACTGTGTTGTTGAGGGAAGTTAGATTTTGTACTGTCTTTTTCAACATTTTCATCATTTTCCTGTTATACACTCGGATCTAAAGTTATCTGATGGCACTCTCGAAGTTATTCGTATGATTACTGTAAGGCCTGGTTTTTATATATATTTGCATGCATGCATGCCTGTATAGCAGTTGTACTTTTGAACAGTCCAGAAGTTGGATTCGTTTTTGCTTTAAATTGTCCTGTGTAGTATTTACCAGCCTGGTGTTTGAGCAGTTGGGGTAAATGGGTTTAATGAATTTTAACCATATACCCAATTAGTAGTAACATTTAGACTCTGGTCCAAAGTTGGTCGTAGTTATTTACACTCAGGTTTTGTGATGTAGATGCATGCATCTATGTACGAATAGCTTTAGTACTTTTGAACAGTCTGCCATTCAATGCATACATCTCCAGAAAAATACACTGCTGCAGTTTTTTTTCTTTCTTAAACTGTCCTCTTGAAACGTGTAGTCTTTCTTAGCCTGGTGTTTGGGCAGTAAACAAGACTAATTTATTGAATTTCATAATTGTATTTAATGAATTTTAGCCATACACCTAGTTAGTGGGAAGATTTCTTATGATGTACAGTATATGCTTAATTAAAGCCTGATGGTCGTGCATTTTGTGTTTTCTTTCCACAGAAAGTGTCTATTCACTGAATCAAGTGATCCGTCTGTTTTTGAGCTTCACATGGGGGAATAGGAGGGCAAGGAAGTTCCTCTTCTAGAGGAGCAGAGTAAAGGTTAGGCGAGAAGATTGTGACTTGTTTCGGTTAAACCTTAAGAGGTTGTCATGGAGTGGCTGGCTGCAGCGTTTGAGAGAGACCTGGGAGTGGACCAGCGGCAGCTTGGGCCCGGGACGCAACCCCATGAACTGGTGGCCCTTGTTCCGACCCGCTGGGTGATGGGGCTGAGAGACAGGAGAGTCACTCGCTGTGCTCGCTATGAGTGTGGGGGTGATGGAGACATCCGCACTCTCCTCCAGCGCTCTCAGGTAAAGCTTCCTCCTGGCTGGACTCGTGTTTGCATACAAGGCGTGAGGAAAAGCAAGCTGGGCTACAAGCTTGCGAGGGAGCCGGGCTGCCAGTGGGAGGGGTTCTCTCAAGAATCTTTCATAAGACAGATGCAAGAAGTCTCCCAGTGCAACATCAGGTAAGTTGGTCAACAAATACTGCACTGTCTTGTTCTTCTCCAGGGAATAATTGTCGAGTCACTTGTGGAAAAGTTGTTTCAGTATTAATCAAGGTTTAAGATATAGATAGTAATATCAAACAGATTTCTAGTCTGACCACAAAGCGTGTAAAATCTTAGCTTACAGGAAATTCTGTAACAGTAATGGAAGGCCTGCATAATGATCTTTTATAACTGGTCTATCTATTTGATGTTAATTTGAAAAGGTTTGCTTTAGTAGAATATTGCAACTTTTTTGCAAACTTTTTTTTCCCCAAAATGTGTGCTTTGTCTGTTACAAACATTTTCTCTATAAGTTAAGTGTTGAAGAAGGTGCTGAAGTTCTCTTTATCCATTTATAGAAATCTGTGGAAGGATGCACACATGAACTATGTGCAGCCATACGCAGGACCTACAGAGCAAATACAGGTGTTGGCCATTGAAGCAGTTCGCCAGGCTTTGCAGAAACTGTTTGGCTGTTCTTTTCTCTCCACTGACCGGGTGTCACCATCCCTCTCTCCAGCCAGAGAAAAGGAAAAAGAATGTCCTTTATTGTCCAACTACTCAGTTCCCAAGCAAAATACAGACACTCTTTGCCCAAATGTTCTCCAAGCTGAATGCTTGCTTGAGTCTGGGGAGGTGCTGTACATCATTTTCCCATACACACAGTACTCCCTTCATGACATTGTGACATACAGTCCAGCCAAGCTTGCCAACAGCAATGCTAAAGTTCTGTTTATTTTGTACCAAGTGCTCATAGCAATGCGTGAATGCCATTCATCAGGACTGTCATGTGGAGAGCTCTCCTTGCAGGACGTAGTTGTCGATGAGCAGCTCTGTAGTCAGCTCAAGATCTCTCTAGCACATTATGAAGAATTGGGAGAGGACAGGGTCACACTGGACAATGCAGCAAAAAGACAAGCCCTAAAACTTACAAAAGGAAGAGGCGCCGCGAGTCTAAGAACCGACATAAATGAGTATCACTGCCAAGACTGTTTGAATGAGCTCAAATCTTTGGTCCTAGACTGGGTTCATGGTAGAGTCAGCAACTTATCCTATTTGATGGAACTGAACCGACTTGCCGGAAGGCGTGAAGGTGACCCCAACTATCATCCGGTTTTACCCTGGGTGGTAGATTTCACTGTGCCATCTGGAAGATTTCGTGATCTCAGGAGGTCAAAATTTCGTTTGAATAAAGGTGACAAACAGCTGGATTTTACCTATGAAATGACCAAAGAAGCCCTTGCAGCAGCAGTAGCCAATGGGGTTGGTGGGGGTGGATTTCCTACTGATCTTGCATCCGGAGGTCCCAGTGGTTCAGGACAGTCAGATCATCTCCATGTACCCCATCATATCTCAGATGTTCTATCGGACATCACCTACTACGTCTACAAAGCTAGACGTACCCCTAAATCTGTTCTTTGTAGCCATGTTCGTTCTCAATGGGAGCCCAATGAATACCCAGCTAGCATGGAACGTATTCAGAGTTGGACTCCAGATGAATGCATACCGGAATTCTACACAGATCCTTCCATATTCCGCTCCATTCATCCAGATATGCCCGACCTTGATGTACCTCCATGGTGCAACTCCTATGAGGAATTTATTAAAATGCACAGATCCCTCTTGGAGAGCCGTGAAGTATCTCAGCAGCTACACCACTGGATTGATCTTACATTTGGCTACAAGCTGACAGGTAAAGAAGCTGTAAAAGCTAAGAATGTATGCTTACACCTGGTGGATAACCACACCAGTCTAACCAGTTACGGGGTGGTTCAGTTGTTTGACCAGCCTCATCCACCCCGCCTTGCACCATACCAGTATTCACCAGCAGAACCTCCCCACTTTGGGCCTCTTAATATATCATCTTGGCAAGTCCCACAAGTTGAAACAACAGTGGATGGTGTAGATGGAATGGTCCCAGAGGCAACGGGATGTGAATCTAGTGGTTGGACAATGGTTGATCGGGATGATGATCTTGAGCAAGGAACAGAGGCACTTGATTCTTTAAGTGCTTCAGCTCCTGCCACTTCCAATATACCCGTGCCTGCTGGGAGCTCTGCTGGAGGAAGGACGACTGCTGAACACACAGCTCTGGCATTGTCTCCCTCCCATGGTTCTTTTCCAGGAGAATCAAACAATGCCACAAACATGTTGGGATCTAGCATCAGGGGTTCCATTCTTACAAGAGGGACCTCCACAATGAAGAAACAGGAAGGCCTTTCTTCTTCTAACACTGATGATTTCAGAATAACTTTGCCTGAAGGATTCAAACCTTTACAGCCTTTAGAGGAGCTGGAGAAGCTCAGCAACTTCCTGGTTAAAGGGTTGCATTCCGAAGATCGTGATACAATGGATGTTGGAAGAAGAGAGTCAAGCAGTGTATCTAAAGCTCCTCTGTCTTTCACTGTTCTCTTTCACAGAGACATGCAAGCCTTGGGTGTCTTCATTGGAGAAATATTTTATTCCTCAAAACTACGAGGCGTTAAACCAGGCACATCATTGCATGGTCGGTACCAGGCAATAATGAAACTTGGCTCTGCTAGTCTTCGGGACATCCCACTACCACTTCATCATGCGCTCGAGAGCCTTCTGCAGATTCACCGGAACATGCCAGAGACTTCTTCGTTGAAGTTGCACCCTACTGACCCGCCGTTACTTTTCAAGTACGACCCAATACACGAGGGTCTTCCACCACCAAACCCCTGGCAGCTGCTTAGTCCATTTCTCTCCCCATTACCTTTTCCAGAATATTTCCCAGCCTTGCATCACTTCATTTACTCCTATCAATCCAAGATGGAGTCCATCAACAGCATTCAGGGTCGGGACATTGTGTTCAATTTGTGGCAGCAGCTGCAGACTCTTCTACAAGGTGATATCACTATGGAGGGACTAGAGATCCTCTTACCCTTTGTGCTTGCTTTAATGACAGAGGAATCTACAGCTGTTTATGCTGCCTGGTACTTATTTGAGCCTGTCTCCAGGGTCCTCGGACCCCGCAATGCCTCAAAGTACTTAATGAAGCCGCTGATAGGTGTATATGAGAATCCCCACTGCCTTCGGGGCCGTTTCTACCTCTACACCGATTGTTTCGTGCTACAGCTTATTGTGCGTATTGGCTTACACACTTTCCTCTCCAGCCTCCTACCTCATGTCCTGCAGGTTATCACTGGATTTGAAAGTTGCAACACAGGTACAGGCAACGAATGGGGTGGACTTAAAGTCTTAAGGGGTGCTGTGGGAGAAGAAGAGGAAGACTATGAGTGTGAAGATGGCAGGCCATCATCAGCTGCCTCAGGTGGCAAAGTGGGAGGAGGCAGTGGAGGTGGTGGATGTGTGGGTGGTGTTGGAGACTACTCTTCAGGCATCAGTCTTAATGACCAGGTCTTTCTTGCTGAGGGTGAGGACTTTCAAAATGGCTTTTATGTTAATAACGGCTCATCTGTACCAGCAGCTGGAGTCTCTACTAAACAGCAGAGCCAGAACTCTGCGAGCAAAGACCAAGACCAAGAATCTCTCAGTGTGGGGAAACTAAGTGACAAGAGTAGTGCTAGTGAGATATCTATTGGGGATGGAGACTCCACCAAGGATCGTGCAAGTTTAAAGTCCGCTGACAGCAGTCAGGACCTAAAGCAGGCCAGTGATGGGGAAGATGGAGGAGAATTAGAGGAGGATGATGTGACAGCGGAGGACACAGTACAGAAGGTCCCCAGTCTTGAACTGACTCTGTCTGGCTGCACAGAAGAGTCTGAAGTCACGTTGGGTTCTCAAGAGGCTGATTTCATGAATGGAATGGTACAAGGAGAAGGAGAGAAAAGTATAGGAGTAGAGGATGAAGAGCACGACCCTTCAGAAGATTCTGAGGAGAAAGAACATAAGATATTATTGGGTAAGTGGTAAAATGCACATTTTTATCTTTGAAAAATACACTTTTTGCATATATGGCATTAACATGGTGTATTTTGTTCACAATCAGATACTGTCTGTAAGACGGTAAGATGGCTGGTTGCTAAATTGGGGCCCACTGTTACCTCTCGATATGTAGCGCGAAATCTACTGCGCCTACTAACTTCTTGCTACATTGGTAAGAACAATATATTATTGACTGTTGCTGTATGTTTTTGTATGTACCACCTTCAGTTAAATAACAAAAATCTGTTACATTTCTTCTATTTCTTTTGTCCTGAAGGCCCTGAAAAACACCACTTTGTGCCATCGGCTAATGAGGAGAGTAGTCTGGACAGTGTGGGAAGCGTGTACGAGAAGAAACCGATCGTTGGTGACCAGACAGCAAAGCCGGTTCTTGATTGTCTCATTTACATTGCCCATCTGTATGGAGAACCTGTTCTGACCTACCAGTACCTACCTTACATCGGCTACCTGGTAAGATTTCTGTCTACCACCTTTTGTTCAAATCATAGATTTTGCCACTTGAAGATTTTTAGGATAGAAACATTCCCTGTGATCAATCACAAAGGGGACATTTGGCTTATGCTCTTATCCAGAGCAACTTATAATCATTAGTCACAGGGACAGTTCCCCTGGAGACACTGAGGGGTAAGTGTCTTGCCCAAGGACATAATAGTCGAGGGGGTAGTGGGGTTGAACCTGCAACTTTGTGGTCATCAGGTACACAAGCAAGTGTTTAACTCACTTGGCTTCCTACTTTGTGTTGCATCTGTCATTGAGATGAGGTGCTCAACTAAATCCCAATTGTAGTGACAATAGCAGATAACTGTTGGCGGGGGTGGGGTGAGTGAGCTGTATAGGCGTACTAGTGAGTGTCAGATGTTTTTGAAATGTTTTAATATACAGTAATCCCACGCTTTTTTTGCGGGTGTTAGCACCTGCATATAGTGAATAACCACGTTGTTGTGTTGTGGTTAAAAAAAAAATGCCTATTTTTATAGTGTAAAGCCTAAATGTGCCCTCAAATCTGCTCCCAGAATAGTTTTTCATTTAAAACTCAGTTTAATGTATTACCCTAAAAGAAAAATGTAAAGGTAAATAAATAATAAGAATCAGAAAAAGAAAGGTTGAAATAACTCCCTCTACCCACATGTTTAGACAGAGCACAGCTTACTAATACTAAATAAACTGAGATAACTGTTGAACATGGGGAGGGGGTTAAAACACTAAAATACGAGGACAAGACACGGAGCAGTCATGCTACATGCTGCAGAAGCTGCTTCTTCTTCGTTTTATGGCGGTTGACGACTTTTCAGTGTATTACTGCCACCGCTGGACTGGTGGTGGTAATTCAGTTGGGTCCTCAGAATCTGCATTAGATTGTATTTAAATGTTCTGTAAACTCAGTCAGCCACATGGATTAGAATGTATTATACATGTATCTAATTGCCACCTAGTAGTTGAGATGATCAATGCCCTGTCAGCAGCTGCTTGATTTAAAGTATTGATGATTAGTGAATTGATAAATACATTGACTAATACATTTATTGCACAATCAAGAATTATTGTCAAATAAAGACTTGTATCACTGTAATTGTCACAGTATTGACCATCATTCTTGACTGATGAAAATTGTTGACTCTGATAATGTATCGTGAATGAATGCTGTGTTTTTGAATTAGCCTCATCCCTGTGTAATTCATTGAACACATTTATTGATACCACACTGCCACACAACCGCTGTAATGATTTTTAGAGTTGCCCAGCCATAAATTAACATCATAATTTGTCACCTTTGACATGAATAATTTTCTTTCACCCCTTTTCAGGTCTCTCCCCCCTCTTCTTGCCGCTTGAATACTCGTAAGGAAGCAGGCCTCCTTGGTGCTGTTGTGCTGACTCAGAAGATTATCGTTTTCCTGTCAGACACCACCCTAATGGACATGCTGATGAAGATCAATCAGGATGTGCTGCTGCCCTTGCTTGATCTGCTCACCTCTCCGAAAATGGGGTAAAGTTGCACATAATAGAGCTTCTTATAAGGCTTTCCTGATTTCACATGACCTGCATCCAAACACAAGGAGATCACCTTTCTTTGCAATAAGCTTAAAATATTATAATATTACCTCTGTTTATTTGGCTTTTCTCTGCATACAGCTTTCCCAGTGGAGTGCAGACTCGTTCAGCACTATGTCTGAAAACTCTGAGCCTCATGGCACTGATCTGTCTGCGCATTGGAAGGGAGATGGTGCAGCAGCACATGGCAGACACCCTTTGCCAGTTCTTCCAGGTCTTCTCCTTGCTGCACAGTCTGCAGAACCAGGTGTGTGGAAGATACCACACTATAGCAGTGGTTCCCAACCTTTTCTCCTTGGAGCCCCTCTTGCCTGTGTCCAAGACAAACCAGGCCCCACAACTCCTACCTGTGTAGATGCACAAATAGAATAAAGTGATTAACTACAAACTTTTATTAGCAAAAAATAAATACTGTTTGTAGGTTTTTGCTCTTATAGTCTTAAACACACACACACACACACACACACACACTTTTACGTTTCTCTCTTTATGAATTTATACAATTATATAATTTCGGTAAACTCAAGGCAGACAAAATTCTGCGCACCCCCTGTGATCTCTGGGGGCCCGGACCCCAGGTTGGGAACCACTGCACTAGAGCAATGCTGTTCACCTTGCAGCTCACTCTCTGACACTATGCAAGCTGCTGACCTAGTGGTTAGGGAGTTACCCCTGCGATCAGAAGGCCATGGGTTCGAATCCCAGGTCTGCTAGTGGCACCACTGAGGTTCCCTTGAGCATGATACCGTCCCCACACACTGCTCCCCAGGCACCCTCATTGGTGGCAGCCCACTGCTTCACTGGTGAATGGGATAAATGCAATGAAAGGATTTCACACTGTGTGTTGTGCTGTGGTGTGTTCTTGCGTGCCTCTACTTTGTACTGATTTTGTTGTATCAGTCTTGTTTTGCTTTATTACAAAAAACGTACTAGATTATTAAAACATGATTTTGCTGTGTAGATGGAGACTGCAAACCGAAGAGAAGTGGGAGAGTACACGTACCTTGATGTGTGTACTCCGGAGGGTACAGAGGTCACATGTGAGCTTGGGGTTTTGGAAGAACTACAGGCTGTGTTCAACCCAGAGATGGCATACGCATGCTACATCCCTTTCTACTGTCTTATTGGTAAATAGAATTATAACAGACATGTTTACTGAAGTATATGGATTCCAAACTTAGAAGTAATTAGGGATGTGTGGAGTTTGGATGAGAAAATGAGTATCTTGTAATTGTGTTTGAATTAGAATAGCGGAGAATGTAAGGATCCAACTAAATGCCGTAAATGTAAATGTAAATGATCTGGTGTAATGATCATACAGGGGGTCCTCAACACAGACCCAGCCCTCCGACAGTAATGTAAACTCGAATTTTGATGGTAGTCAAAACACATGCTAGCCTAAGTCACTAACACAGTTGTAAAAACAAAAATAAGCCCCAGAAAAAGACAAAGGAAAGCTCTCTCACTCAAATAAACACAGAGTTACCTTATGTTCTTCCTCCACACGCAACTAAAAAAGGTCGCCCATATAGTCCATGAGCATGACTCTAATGGTGGAAGTGAGCGTCATAAACATGAAACATCGTATGTTGTAACCCAAGTACCCCCTGTATTAACTTTTCACTTTTTTTGTTTTTGTTTTTTGTTTTTAGGTGATGCAGTTATTCGCAAACTGGTTCCAAACCATCAGTTAGTTTGGGGGCTGGCTCAGTCTTACCATGTTAGAGCAAGTCCAGGAAGCCCCGAGTGCAACCTAGCTAGTGCTCAAAGAGCAGAGCTCGCCGCTTCCTCCGCGGGCCTTTCTCCGGGCATGAGCCACCACCTGGCTCGCAGCCCTTTCCCCGCCCCCTCCTCGACCTCCACTCCTCTCAGCGGAGACACTCTTCCTGAGTCTGGAACCTTTGGTAGCCACTTAGTTGGAAATCGGATACAAGTAGCACGAGACACAGAATCAGCGGGGAGCCCGAATCTGTCTTCTTTGGATACCTGGGGGCGACCTCACATCAGCTATCCTCCACAAATCACCACCACGACGGCAGGCCCCATTTCCTCTCTCTCCTCATCCTCCTGGGTGCTGGGCCACACCCCGGAGGACAGTGCGCTAAAGCAGGAGCTTCCACGCACCAGCCGCTCTTTGCAAGGGAACTGGCTCGCGTACTGGCAGTATGAGATCGGCATCAACCAGCAGGACTCGCACTTTCATTTCCACCAGATCCGCCTGCAGAGCTTCATGGGCCACTCAAGCACTGTGAAGTGTCTGGCACCGCTAGCAGGAGAGGACTACTTTCTGTCTGGGTGCAAAGACAAGACAGTCAAGCTGTGGCCACTATACAATCACGGAGACGGCACTCGAGAGGTGGAGCCCCGGCTCACTTACACGGACCACCGGAAATCTGTGTTTTCTGTTGCACAGCTGGAGGCCTTGCAGAACGTGGTGAGCTGTGATGGCACCGTCCACCTTTGGGATCAGTTCACTGGTAAGAACATTTTAATGCCCTTCAGCATGTTTATTTATTCAGCTCTCTGTGGTGGCAGTAGTTACCTTTTGGAATCTAGTACTGTCTTATGTTAGGCACCAGGTAACGTAGAGAAACAAGAGCTAGAAGAATAATGTCAGTAATAAAGTCATGTTATGTATATATCAGTACCATTGGGGAGAAAAAATTAGATTAACAATCAGGCACATCACAGAACATTGCAAATAGCCCAGTTAACATTTGCATAAATTATTATTCGTCTTTCTGTGAAGGCAAACAGATTCGTTCTTATGAAGCACTGGATGGGAAGAATCCGATCACTGCAGTCACCGCCATGCCGGCCCCTCACTGCAGCGTAGCGTTTGCCAGCGCTGACTCCGTCCTTCGTTTTATAGACCCACGCAAGCCTGGATTACAGGTATGCAAAACAGATCATCCTTCTCTCATTAATCTGGGGTCGATGAGCTCTTCCTCAGAGTGTCTGAACAGAGGTTATTGATTGACTGAATCATACGAAAAAGTGAGCATTTCTTTGCTAATGGTTATCTTTGAGCTGAACTGTGAGGTTTCTCTGCTCCTAGCATGAATTCCGCCTGGCCCATAACAACATGAGTGCCGGTCTGATTCGCTACCTGGCTGTGAGTCCTGGAGGACGAACAATTGCAGTCGGCTTCTCATCTGGATTCATAGTGTTGCTGGATGCACGGACCGGATTGGTTCTGCGGGGCTGGCCGGCTCACGAGGGGGATATACTGCAAATGAAGGTGGGGGTGCTTCCCAAAAAACACCGGAATGTATTTTCTTCTGATGTTTATCAGTGGAAGGTCTGTGAATAGGAGTGTTTGTGCAGGTTATAGGTTTATCAGTGTTTTTATGAATTCACTAATGAGGTCAGTGCAGATCACAGTCCAGTAAATGAGTCAAATATACCTGTGACACTCATTAGCAATAGTTGTTTATAGGTTGGATGTCTCAACAGATGTGAGTAAGAGGAAGTCAAAGGAACACGTCTTGCTCAACGTTACCTCGACATTTAGCAACATCTTTTGAAACCTGAGATTTCTAAACTGCGTTGTTTACGCATTCCACAGATTCTAAAACATCAAACCATTTCGAACGCTCCTCTAAATTGGCCTATTCTGCTTTCCAAGGCACGTGATCAACTCTCCACAGAAAAAAACGTATGTAAAATATAGTGATTGTTGATTCTTGGAGTTACAGGATACAATTCATCTTGCTCTCGTTTTTTGGGGTGGGAGGAACTTCGGGGTCTGAAAGTTAATAAACTAGACCCTCCTTCAATACTCTATTCAGTTTATAGCTCTCTACTGGGCGAGCAGAAGCTGTACCCTGTCGATTTGTTCAGAAGCAGTCAACAAGCGACTACTGCAAAACAAACTTTATTTAACCCCATTTATCGGGGTCAAGGATTTCGTCTCTGCATTTGCAGTCCCCGTCAGGACAAATATGGACATCTGTTACTTATTAGGAAGACTTAAATGAGCCACGCTGACTGTTGTGCACCAGCCAGACTCCCTTATTACTTTTGTATTTATTGATTGCACGCTGTCGAGCTTAAAAATGGTTCATTGTGTTCTGGAAACCAATACAAAAACTTTTTTTTTTTAAAGTGTGCATGCTTTTGTTTTTGTCTTGCAGGCAGCAGAAGGGAATTTGCTGATCAGTTCCTCTACAGATCACACTTTGACGGTGTGGAAAGATCTGGAGCACAAGCCTCTTCACCAGTACAGGACTCCTTCTGACCCCATTCATGCCTTCGACCTTTATGGTGCTGAAATCGTGGCAGGCACTGTAGCCAACAAGATCGGAGTGTACTCCGTGTTGGACATCTCTGCCAGTCCAGCCAACAGCACCAAGCTCAGCTCGGAAAACTTCCGCGGGACGCTCACCAGCCTGGCTGTGCTGCCCACCAAGAGGCTCCTTCTGCTGGGCTCTGAGAATGGTGCCATCAGGCTAATGGCTTAGACAAGCTTTCAAAACCAGCACAAGCAGTTCTGATACTGAGTGTCTCAAGTATTTGTTCCCTGTGCCACTCCTCCTCCTCCTCCTCCTCCTCCTCTTCCTCCTCCTCCTCAGCCTCAGAGTGATACAAATGTTGTCTCCCGTTGAGGCAAAAGAAAAGTTCTTAGCTGTTTGGAGGAAGCTTGTGTAACTCCAAGCCATTTAAGGTGGACTTAGTGCCTCAATCTTTATTAAGGTTTAACCGAATATTGCAAATAATTCGCACAAATTCAGAAAATCGCAATCAACAGATCCGCTTCACAGAAGAGTTTATAATTTTTACAGTTTTTACAGTTTGTGTATGACTGCACTAGCTGATGTTTATGTACAGAAAAAAAAAGAAAAAGGATGTAAATTCTTATCCTGTACAAACGAATGGTTTCTTTAAATGAGTGGATAAGGAGAACTGCTCAGGAATGTTGAGCCAAGCGTGGTTCTGGTGTAGTGTTTACACTTTCCAAAAAGATCAAAATCACCAAAAAAAAAAAAGAAAAAAGAACACACTGTGAGGATCACAGACGAGACCTTGTCATTCATGTCAGCGTACACCAGATGCACTCAACAACTATGCAGTATTAATGGATGTTCATTTTAGTATTACGTTTTTGCCATAAGCCCTTGTCTTTTTTGATATACATTTTCATAACTTTCTATGCCACAAGTAGCTCTTAAGCAAGTGGACCATTATGGTATGAAATGTGAGTTTGCTCCAAGGTTATTCATAGACTTTCACCACGTATTGGCTTAAGGTGAGTAAGCAGGGGGTTGCAGAGGTGCTTTTGGAGTATTTTGTTTGTTTGTTTGTTTGTTTGTTTGTTTTGTTTTCAATGTTGAACTCCATGTAAAATTAGGACGGACCCAGCAATAGGTTGTCTATGAGCAGGGTTTAAAATAATAGGTCATGAAGCCCAGATGGCATTTACATTTTATTATAACAGAGAATTTATACACATGTTAAATTGTTTCCAGTAGTCCTTGTAATGATGATAATTTAACCTCTTGTGTATACCTGTAGTAATACTTTTATATTCACGATATATACCTGTGTAACTTCGAAACTAACCAATAAAATGGATTAGATTACGCCATCTATACGAACGTCGGACATTCCAGTTATAAATCAGTTTAATTTCCAAGTAAGCCTCCCAGTTTGTACTATTTGATACATGAAGACGGTTGTAGTTTCACCAAGACTTAGAGTTAATATGGCCAAGCACCAGAGCAGTAAAAACACTGACGAGTTGTGATCCGACAAGGGCAGAGTTGAACAACCTTTCCTGATGTTATTTTTGATTACTGTGTCTGTCATAATCATGCTTTGGGATACACATGACGATTCCAGTTTCTGTCTCTAGATCCATAACAGCCATAAACAGGAATTACATTGATTCGATCAGAAGTTCTTTTCATATCATTTGCTTATGCAAGTTTAAGCTGGCCTAGCCACAAATCCCATTAGGTCAGTTCTTTGAGCTTCTTTAGCGATGCAAGTAAAAATAAGCTCTCCTCTCCTCTGAGCCTGATGTTTTGCTCTGTCTGTTTTTGCGCTCTTGCAATTCATGTCCAACTAGTTTTTTCTTTTATACTTTCAGACTTTGTGATCCCCCCCCCCCTTTATACTCACGTTGTCAAAAAGTGGACATTTTCAGTGATTTGAAGTAAAGAAACAAACTGATCAGAAATGGTAGTTGTTGGTATCTTGACCTTTTGTTTTTGTTTTCTAATGGGGAAGAGTAAGGGATTAGCTGCACTGTGTATTAAGCATTAGCGTGCCTCATGTGAATAAGTGTGAAATAATCAGTTTATCTGCTTGTTTCTTTGGAGGTTCACTAGGTAGGACTATGCCAGCCACTAGAAATATTGGTCCAATAGGGCAAAGTCCTTCTCCACTGTTTACCATTTAATGCTTCTCAGCTATTTTCAGTTGAGGGATCACTGTGGCTGCTTCTGCAGGCCAGTGGCTGGCTAAAGGATCATATGCCCCAACCTCTAGCAGCAAGTTTCAAAATCATATAGACACCAGCTCTGTGGTTTCAACCCCCCCACCACTCCCAAATGACCAAAGTGCTTCTCGTAAATGGCTTCGACTCTTGTCCAGTAACTGCCCACAGTGCTTCCAGTAACCGTGTTTGCTTTACTCCCATATTAAATCATCTCACGGTCTGTTCCATTTGACACATTCGCAGGCTCACGTCTCTCTACACTCTGCAAACCTCTCACTCTTCATGTCCGTGTCCTCAAGATCTGTCTCAATATTTACAGGTAGTGAGTTAAATGAGGCACAGATCAATGAAAGTTGAACTGTAACCGCCTGCACCGCGGCTGCCAAACTTTAACAGGGGACGATTTCCCCTATTGCCCATTCGCTGTGTCTTTCTCTCAATTTAGGACTGGATAGCGGGGTCACCACTAAAAATTTAAAAGGTAGGTTCCGTTACTTATTTAATTCTTTTGCACTGACATTCACCCAAACCATTGGATCGTCCAGTAGATTTGGATAGATTGTGTGTTATATAAAGGACTTAATGAAATGGGTCGAACCCGTTTGGTGTATTAAAACGTTTTTGCACGGCAGGATCACGAAGCTTAATAAATAAGCGGGTTCAGATCGAGTTAAGAGGTTCTAAAGGTGGCCAAAAGCCCAGTTTGCTGAAGGTAGCATAGTTCATCAGACGCTATGCAGAGTGGGGTGAAGTGAGCTACATCTTTAATAATACTTTTATTGTGTGATTAACTGTTTATTTGTCATGTAATTTGACCTTGGGGTCAAGAGTAGACTCTGAAAAGATTTTCTTTTATCGCTGAAACTGATTAGAGATTTCAGAGCCTGTATTGATCAGTGAAAGCATAGAATGATTTATATGCAGCCAACCTACTTAATGTTATGCATGGACAATGCAAGACAGTTCTCCACATTGTAAATGATGCAATGTTTTAACCAACAAAAAGCTAATTATATATATATATATATATATATATATATATATATATATACATTTATATATTTGTGTCTGTATGTATAT
>JBBIGB010000001.1:17537064-17550237 GCA_037577075.1 Alestopetersius hilgendorfi | reverse complement strand
CACACACGCACGCACACCACACACACGCACGCACACACGCACGCACACACACATGCACGCACACCACACACACGCACGCACACACGCACACGCCCATGTTATGGCATCCGAAGGGTCTTTGCTGGCGGCAGTCCCATTTAAAATTTCTTCAGGAATTTTCCGTTTTCTAGTTATTATTATTATTCCTTTCTTAAAACCGAGATTAGCTTTTTTTTTCTTTTTTCAAAATGAAAGGTCTTTTAGACTCAATAAAATATAATCAATAAAATTTTTATTCTGTCTTTCTGTGCGGATCAGTGCCAAATAACTCATGAGCTGATCCCGGTCCATGGCCCGATGGTTGGGAACCTCTGCTCTAGGCAATGTTCTGTTGGAAAACATGGAGTCCTGCATTCATGTGGGTGTTTTCTTGACATGTTCCAACCTACCTAACCATGTTGCCGATCAAGGTAACGCCTTCAGGTTGATGGTATTTCTTAACGGCCTCTTTCAGCCTCACAGTGCGCCCTTTCACGCTGCACAGGGAGAGAAGACTGTGTAGAAGAGAAGACTAAAAAGATTTCAAAACAGTTCTTGTTATCAAGAAGTGAAGGAGAATTGTTGAAGTCAAGGGTCTGGAACACCAAGAAAAATCTGCTTCTAGATTGATCTTTATAAAGCAAAACATTGATCTGGTACAGGAACAGTGATGCACTTGCCCCCTATATGGTGGTGTTGCACAAACATAATTTGCATGAAAAGTTCATCAGAAGGTAACCTCAACTCTGAACTCTTGGATAAACCAATCTGAGATTGTAGTCTGATGAAACCAAATGTAACTCTGGCTTCATTTTCCAAAGGAGTGTTTAGAATAAAGGAAAAGTATTTCAGTAAAACGATGCCTTGCCAGCTGTTAAGCATGAGGTTGACTCTTATGCTCCAGGGCTGCCAGTAGCGAAGAAAATGGAAGAATAGAGGAAGGAAAGAACTAAATATCAACACTTCTTGGAAGCTGATGATCTACCGTCAGTGAAGAAACCTGTAATGAGCTGTTAAATATGCTGTTCATGCAAACACAACCTTTTGGATGTTTTAGACCTAAATACCTTCTGCAAGGAAAAGTGAAAAATTTCATAAATCAAGAAAAGAAAGACTGCAAGCAACATTTGGAGCCTGTGATGAAAGGCAACAAAGGTCTTTATGTACTAGCCAAAATGCTGCTCCTACTTTTGCACATGCCACTTTGTTTTATTTATTCCCAGTATGTTAGATTTGATGAGTTATTTGTGAATTTAAGGGTGGGAATATTATGGTCATTCTTATCTAATCTAGTGTCAACAGTAAAGTGATGAGCCAGATTTTACCAACGATGCCTGACCTCTTCCACACAGCTGTAATCCTTCTCCTGTGTCGTAAATTAGAACCTTAATCGTCTAACATGCTGTTCTCATGGGTATTTAGTCTCAGGTTTGCATCTTTTTTTTCCCCTCATTACTATATGGCAGGTGTATTACATCTCCAAGGGCAGCCTGAAGATCGCCAACAAACAGTACACATCTTTGAAGAATGACTATGAGATGACCCTGAATGGCGAGTCCACTATCATTCCGTGTGAAGACAGCCAAGATGTTCCCATGGTGCAGTGTGACTTTGTCTCCATTGCTGACCTGGAGGCTCGAGAGAAGGATGCCATCGTGGGTGAGTGTGCTGACTGAGATAGCCATCATTAATAACAGACATTTTGATAATTAGCGGCAGCAGAGCGGACCAAGCGGATCTGTGGCTCCCCGAGATGGATGCGGCGTTGGCCCAGGAGGCCGCGGTAATTATAATAATGTTGATAAATGCAAAATTAATAAAACCGACAGTAATAGCCTGTGGCTCAGATTGACTTTGTGTCCTTTTTGGAGAGCAGAGGGAGAGGGTTCTGCTTCTGCCAGAGTGAGGAAGTGATAAGCACGCTAGTAATTACAGTAATGGCAGCGAGAGCATGGAAAGGTATAGCAGGCATGTTTCATTTACAGACTTTGAGTCAGGTTTTGGCAGTGATTTGTGCAATTCTTAATGGTGCTCCGATGAGTCATGACTGCATTAGATAAGCGGATTAGTGTGGCAGCTGAGAGGAGTGTGGGAGCTCACGGTAATGAAGCTATGACATGTGTTATTGGATTATAGGCAGAATGAGTGACACTGTCCAATACCTTGCTGGTGCAGACAGGTAGGCGTGTCAAGTCATCTGAGGAGCGTAAAGGGTGGCAAGTCAACAGTCACAAGGCCTGCCAGCTGGCAAGTGGAATGAGAAATTAATCAGAAATGTATGTATTTGTATTCAGATGTGATGGGTGTGTGTAAAAATGTGGAGGAAATGGCACGTATCACAACTAAGAATAGTCGGGAGGTGTCCAAGAGGAACATCCAGCTGATGGACATGTCTGGCAGAGTCATCCAGGTCACCTTGTGGGGAAAAGAGGTAAGAAACAATAGGATTAGCAAAAATTCATAGTTGCCTCCACTTTGGTAAATCTCTTTTCGGTGTGAGGACAAGACGCGTCAATCTGGTAGCAGAATTTTCCTTTAAACCCTTTGTGTTGTGACATTTGGCATTAATGCATCCAGCCCAAGATGGAAAGTGCATCTGTTTAGTTTACCTAATCTCCTCTTGCCTTTTAAATACATTTATGATTCTCAAATCTCCTGATACTAGCGGAAGCTGCAGCTTACAGTTTTAGTATTATCAAATATCTTGAATATTTTAATCTATAAAGATTAGAGAAACCCAAGACACATTTCACTTTAATTGAATA
Source organism: Alestopetersius hilgendorfi (assembly GCA_037577075.1). Taxonomy (NCBI): domain Eukaryota; kingdom Metazoa; phylum Chordata; class Actinopteri; order Characiformes; family Alestidae; genus Alestopetersius; species Alestopetersius hilgendorfi. The sequence continues at coordinate 17,547,454 of JBBIGB010000001.1, read as the reverse complement.
AAAAACAATTAACCTGATAAACTGAAGAAAACAATAATATAGAACCAAACAATAATGTATATGTATTGTTCATCAGGTTTTTTTTTTATTTTAATGAAACTGATTAGCATTGATGATTATTTTCAAAGAAATGATTAGTTCTGCTTCATCTGCCAACCCTGAAGAGGTTGCTGAGGTGGTTTGAACATGTAAGGGATGAGCAGAGAGGAGGAAACTTTTTTTAACAAGTGTTTTGGGTTCTACGTGAGGACAGATGTTATGCCACTCAAAAAAAAAAAAGTTTCTTCTTGAACATGCACTAATCACAGAATACGTCTAAAATTCCTTAGTGCTCAATAGCCAGCAAGATCTCATTTATTTTTGGAGGCTGCACTCTAGCTGGTGTGCAGTCAGTGGCCCTACAATGCTTATAATGGATTGTACTGTGCAGTTAAAAATTATTACTACAAATTAAATGTATGAAACAGAATCCCAGAGTCTCTTTATCTGTTCCTCTGACGTGGCTAATATGAGTTTTATGGAAAGGGACTTTGTCTAAAATGACAAAGGCTCCCCGCAAACTGCAGTTTTTATGTAATGTTCAGACAAATTCTCTTGTTTTCCTTAGCTATGCTGTTACTGATGACTAGCTAGCATTTAATACAATAATTTTGTCCCCTGTTGGACTGATTAAACCAACAGTGTGTGGTTTTGCAAAGGAGTTAAAATTGATATGAATCCCTGTTTGGGTTTTGAATACTGTAATTATAGAATTGATTACATTTTTAACATATTTCACTGATTGTTTGTGAATGGGTCACCCACTTAGAGTTCCTGTCTTATAGTCTTATCCTTTAAGTGTATGCAGACACTCTTTATAGTTTATTGTACAGTGTCACATAAGGAAACCCAATTTTTATCCTGACACCCAGCACTTGCTTTTTCTTTGCCTAATAGGAAGTCTTTAGTCCTCAGGGAATGTGCAATAGAAAACTGGGTATGCGGCAGTATAAACAACAATTAGAGTAGTGAAATATAACGCATGTAGGAACCCTTTCTGATCAAGAGCGGATAGCAGAAAGTACACATTGCAAGATCTGATCTCTCTCTCTCTGACCATCTGTCTATCTAGGCAGAGACATTTGATGGCAGTGGGCAGCCCATCTTGGCCATAAAGGGTGCCAGACTCTCAGACTTTGGAGGACGCTCTCTTTCTACTCTCTACAGCAGTACACTGATGATTAACCCTGATATGCCAGAGGCTTACAAGCTGCGAGGCTGGTGAGTGAGGCATCTGTGCCATAATTAGTGCTCATGTCATTATTTAACCGTTACCAAATAGTGTTTGTTACATAAAGGAATCAAGTTTTTAATTTTAGCATGCCACATTGAGTGCTGGTCTTTGAAGTCGTAGAAACGGATGCTTTTATATATACATGATGTGTGTATCTGTGAACAGTCTCTAATTCATGAGGTAGTTTCATTTTTATAGAGACAAAATATCAACCAAAGATCAAGAAAAAAACATGTTATATAATGTCAGAAATTGATTTGCATTGAGTGAAAAAAGTATTTGATCTCCTACAACCCAGCCAGACTTCTGACTCCCACAGACTGCCAGTGTGCCCATGTTGCACAAAGATTACAATCAATCTGTCAGTTACAGATACTCCTTATCTTCACTTGTTATATATAAAAAGCCTTCTATGGATTCTGTCCATAGAATCAGTTTTTCATTCCAACCTCTCCTCCACCATGGGCAAGACCACTGCGTCAGGGACAAGATTGTAGTCCTGCACGAGGCTGGAATGGGTTACAAGACCATCAGCATGAAGCCTGGTGAGAAGGTGATAACTGTTGGAATAAATATAAAAAGACAATTAACTGCCTTCTGTCTGAAGCTCCATGCAGTATTTTGCCTCATGGGTTGCAAGATCATGAGAAAGGTGAGGGATCAGCACAGAGCTAACAGGGAGGAGCTTGTTAATGATCTGAAGATAGTTGGGACCAGAGTCACTAAGAATCATAATCATAATGGATTGAAATATTGTGGTGCCTACAAGGTCCCCCTGCTCAAGAAGTCGCATGTACAGCCAGTCTTAAGTTTGCCATTGAACATCTAAATGATGCAGAGAAGGCTTGGGAGAAAGTGCTGTGGTCAGATGAGGTGAAAATTGAGCTCTTTGGCATCAGCTCGACCCGCCGTGTTCGGAGGAAGAGGAATGCTGAGTATGACACGAAGAACACCATCACTGTCGAGCATGGAGTTGGAAGCATTATGCTTGGAGATGTTTCTAAGGGTGCAGGATGACCGCTGCATTGAGGGGCCAGTTGATTGAGCCATGTACCATTTTAAAAATAAATAAATCTTGGATGAGAATCTCCTTCCCTCAGTCAGATCACTGAAGATGACCTGTGGATCTTCCAGTATGACAATGACCCAAAACCTATGTCCAAGGTAGCGAAGGAGTGTCTAAAAAAGAAGCACATTAAGGTCCTGGAGTGGCCTAGCAAGTCTCCAGACCTCAATTAAATCTGTGGAGGCCAAGCAGCAGCAATGAAACCTAAAGGATTGAGTGTCTGTAAAGAGGAGCGGACCAGAATCCCTCCTGAGATGTGTGCAAACCAGGTGACCGACTAAAGGAAACATCCCTTCTGTGCTCAGCAACAAGGGTTTCTCCACCCAGTATGAAGTTGTGTTCTGCTTGGGTATCAAATGCTTAGTTCGCTTATTGAAATGCAAATCAATTTATAATGTTTATGTAACATGTTTTCTTGATTTTTGTTTTTTTGGTTGATATTCTGTCTCTCTCCATGAAAATGAAACTACCTAATGAATTAGAGACTGTCTTTGTGCAGCAACCTTATAAATTCAGCAGCAGATCAAATAATTATTTCCCCCACTGTGTTTGTATGTATGTATAAAATACACACACATTATGTATATTATATATGCAATGCCTGAAGTCTTAGTTATCCAGTATTAATTAATCTTGATCTGTTTTGTTTTTACATCTATTTAATTTGTGCCCTCTCATGTGTAGCAACAGAGATCCACATATTCCTCAAGAAACAGATGCTCAACTCCCATTTTGTACCATACCACTTGTGAGAATTGGGACATGCAAAGATAAGGCGCTAAAATGCACGCTCTAGAAAACAGCAAGAGGAAACATGCTCATGACTTTGATACCAAGATTAGCTTCGTTTGAGAGGATGCGCTGGGCTTTTTAATCAGTGCCGATATAAGAAAGCAAATCATTATTAATCCCTTCCTAAGATTTGCCGTTTCCTCTTGACTCGACTTGTAAATAGTACTTGTCTCTCAAGAATGGCAATGTACATTTCCTTTTTGTGTATGTGAAGCAACAGAGCTTGAATTGTCAGCAAAGGAAAGTGTAATGGGGAAAAAGGTCTGAGTGTATGCACGCAACAGATAAACAGGGAGCAGAACTGGGTTGAGCTACATGCTCACGGCTGCCTCTATCATGTGAGCGCAGGGGCCTGTTTATTCCTTGAAGACCTCCTTATTGGACGTTCCTGCGAAGGAATGGAAAACCAGTTATGACTCATTCTTTCATCTTCTTTTTTTTTTCCCAAGCTCTCTCCTGCCAATTCAGTTATTTATTACCCAAATTATGGTACGTAGTGTTTACCATGTCCAGAAATAAACAAACGGCTTGTTTTTCTGGGCTTGTGAATGCTTGGTATTTCATCTTATTGGAGAAATCTGTTCACTGAGCTGAGAGAGAGAGAGCTTCTTTGCTATATATCTGTATGATGTAAGCAGTTGAAATCAGGGGTATGACCGCTAAGTGTTTAAACGTTTAATAATTAAAATTGAATGACTGGTTCTAAAACTCCGCCCCCGGGAGAAGCAAGTCTTTAAAGATATATTTTAAAGATGAACGTGCCGTGTCAGGACGTTTTAGTTAATATGGTAATTAGATGTATTGGAGCCGGTGGCATTGCTTCAGATCGATCTTTTTAAATAATTAAGATTTAGGGACATTATCATGAGACTTGGTATGCTTAGCATGTATTGAAGGGGAACTGTTATCCAACACCAAATTGCCCTGTGTGAAAAAGTAATTGTTCTTTAATCACTCCCAAATTTGAGTAAATAGGCCCGAGAGATCCTGTTGCCCATCCTGTTTAGACTCCACATTACTTAAATAGAATCGTTCTCTTAAGGAGGTAATGCAGTACAATATGCCATCGACAAAAATTCCAGAAGTTATATAAAACTAGTGATGCTCCGATCGATCGACCGAAGATCGGTATCGACCGTTAATCACATTTTATGACTCGAATAAAACTTGGCCGATGTACACGACGAGTGGGGAGGTAAATGTTTTGGCGCCGCAGTCATGTCATCGCCGGTGTGGAATTACTACGATGTTTCGAGAAACAATGAAAAATGTGCTATTTGCCGTTTATGTTCCAAAGAAATCTCATGTGGATGTGCACTGTCCAAAATATTTAATACATTTAATTCAGTATTACTTTATGTGGAAAAAAAGTTAATAGTGATCAGAGAGCTTACATATCAGTTATATAAGCTTGAAGCATCAGAATCGGCATTGGTATCGGCCGATCACCATGACAAAAAAATCGGTACTTGGTATCGGTGGCAAAAATCCTGATCGGAGCATCCCTATATAAAACAAGCCCCTGCTTTCATTCTGACGGTGCTTTTTTTAATTTGTCTTATGATAATGTTCGTAGATGTTAATTATTTCAATCCCATTGATTTTAACTTGCAATGTTGGCCACTATAAATATAATTTGCATATTAAGAAACAATTATAGTTTTGAAGTGGCCTAGTCAAAGTCCTGACAAATTGCTGTGGCACGATCTTAAACATGCTCGAAAGCCCTCCAGTGAAAGCCCTGTGAATTAAAGCAATTCTGCAAAGAAGAGTGGGCTCATATTCCTCTGAAGTGATGTGAACGACTAAAGTTATGAGAAGCATGTGGTTGCAGTTAGGGAAGATTGCATTTTGATCTGCGTGATTATAGAATTTATAGGTATTTATTTACTTCATTGGATTTCATAAGACTTCAACTGATGTTTCCTCGCGTTCTCCTGGTCTTGTATTTCATAGAAGGCTCTGAAAACACTTTATATGTTAAATATGCAAAATAGAGCTTGTCAGGAGTGGGCAGATACTTGGAAGCAGCACTGAAGATCTCAACACTCAAGCTAAATACGAAGGCTGGGGCTTAAGATAGAGGGCAGCATGTCCTTTTCTGTCTGTGATTGTTCCAACCCTTTATGCTTCATTTATTTACCTCCCAGTAACATCTGTCTTGTCTTATGAGGAAATAAGATGTAAGCAGAAAATAGCGGTCCATTAGGTCTCATTATATTTCTGCACTTTTATTATTTATTTATCTATAGCTTTTTGATGTGCAGTGTAACCTTTTTTTGTGTGTGTGACTGATTCATATTGAGCTTTGGAGGAAGAATAATATGCTGCTTTAGTCATGCATGAGCTGCAAAGGTCTACTTTTCAGACCATGCACACGTTTGAGATTCTGCATGGCCATTTCACACTTGACTATGAATGGTCAATATTAATATTAATCTGAATTTTTAGAGGGGGGCGGGCTTTCGTTCCACTACTGTATTGGAAAGAAAGGGGGAAAAAAACGTCCTTTCTGCTGTGCTCTCTTCACATGGGGGGGCAGGGATAATGAGCTATTAAGTGTCAGCCAGTTGCCCAGTCTATGGCTGGTTGACCTGTCTCCTGGAGGCTCGGAGGCCTACTTTAGGCCCCATCAATTAGCAGTGCAGGAGAAAGGGATGGAGGAGCCTTACCTTGGCTTTTTGCTGACCAGTGGCTTATCTCTTGCTTTCTGTATTCAGTGCACTGACCCATTCTCTGGGTTTGAAACTTAATTTTATAGCTATTAACAGATATGCAGAGTTACTATATTTCACTGTATGTCAGTTATGAGTAGGGCTGCTGAAATAACCATATCACTGCCAGACTGATGTTCAGCTTCTCAATGCCATTATCGTCTTACAGCTGCCATCCTCCTTTAACTTTTGTCTAGAGGTGTGGCCTTGTCCACCTGTACCCACACATTTTCGAAAATCTTTTTTTTTTAAAAAAGAATATCTTCAGTACATGTGAGGTGTGTATGTAATTATTTGTCATGTGATCTCACCACGGCACGCCTTGGTATAAAATTCTCTCTCTGCATTTACCCCATTCTCCTGGGATTCAAACCCACAACCTTCTGATCACAGGGGCAACTCCCTAATCACTACGGAGTTTCAAAAACCTCCAGTCTTCAGCACTAAGCATACACAGCATTTAGCAAGCACATTATTGTAACCCTCTGGTCGACTCAGCAATCAAATCAATCAAGAACACTGACACTAAGGAGAAGCAGTTAGCGAGTCTGGTGTTAAACTAGTGAGTACATTCAAGTGGCAGTTTCGCTGGTGATTGCAATGACTGCACATCATAGAATCATTAACAGACAAGAAATCCTTGCCATGCAGAAACAGACTTGTAATTATGTTCGTTTTAAACTCTTTAAACTAGGGCTCTTGTTTAAATTCCCCTGTGCTAATTTGTGGTGGTTCTGCAGCAAAGTACTTTGCTATTACTGTGGTTATTTATTTTGCAATCTTTATCCTAATTTTGATTGTATATAAATAAGCTTCATTGGGAAATGCAGAACACAGAAGGGCAATGAGGAACAAAGACCGCAAGGGAGACTACATTACATTTCTTATTGATGAAAGTGGGGAGGATTAAACCTTGCCTATAGCTGAGGCGAAATATAAAATATTAAAACTAAGTAAATTGAGCAAATTTTTCAGGCTGCAAGTCTGTAGAGCCCTTTAGAATTTGATAGCCTGGTGGCCATGATTTGCTCCAAACGCAGTCCTGCACAGGGAGCCTGCTGTTAAATTGGGTCTGAAATTAGCCCACACCTGATTAGTCGGCCTACTATTAGTCGGCCCACACCTGATTAGTCGGCCTACTAATAATACAATAACAATAATAACTTTTCAATTAAGCAAAAAATACATTTAATCTTTCCAGCAAGCCTGCAACAGAGTATAGATGAGCTGTGGTGCCATATTAACGGTCATTAAAGGTCCTGCACAGAGTCGGAAAAAAATCCACCTGTAATTATTGTTTTCATGATGACTTAAAACAAACAACTTGAAGTGTACCTCAAAAAACCATCAAGTGCTTGCCTCATGGACAAAAGAAAAAACAAATGTGAAATTTTGTTTCTCTTTTTTAATATATTGATGGAGATTGTTTTATTTATTACTTTTATGATGTACAGATCTGTGTACAGATGAATGGTTCTTAGATATTTGTGCTGTAAAATGTCTTACTCTGTTGTATCGCCGTGAAAACATGGGATACTTTTTCGTGCGATCTCTTTAAGCGAAAGAAGAACATTTGCCTTTTATATCTGTGCCTTAACCAAGTATTTAATAATTAAAATTATTCATTTTGAGATTGATTAAACATATAAAGAATATTTTAATGTTTTATACCTTCTCACGCCTCTCTCAGAGCTCGTTAACCGACTCCCGTATTCAAAGAAGGAGGCGACTTGCCTTATGCTGCAGTTACTACACTATTTGCAGAAACATTTATCTCGGAAAACCTCTCTGTATTTGAGTACTGAGTTGTCAAGACAAGGATTGTTACCCAGATGTGCTAGAGCATATCAACATCAGTGTTTCAGGTCTCATGTTTGTAAGGAGACCTCCAGTTTTGTTACTCTGTCTATGATATAACTTTAAATGAATGATTAATTTGAAAACAAAAGTGTTGGACAACATGGTGGTTGTGTGATACTACAGTTGTCCATTAGATGGCACCATAAGTTTGGAAGACTTGCATCTTGTCTCAGTTTCTGTCTGTTCATCTCTTCACTTTGGTTTTATTTTTAATGTTCACTAGATGACCATACATGAAAAATTCATCATGAATCGGAGAATAGAAGTGGCCCCGAATTGTTTGTAAAACAGATTTTACATTGACGTCATTGTCATTTTGGAAATGACTAATGCCAATATCTGTTTACTCTTCTTGCAGTCATCAGAATATGCTGTTCATTTATGTGAATTTTCTCAAAAACAGTCAGGATTAACGCTCTTTCTATTTGCCTTTTAAAATAAATGGAAAATAAATGTTCCGCTGAACTTAGTTTTTAATAAATAGCTACTTTTCTTTAAAATGTATATCAAGACATTTATCCAGTGGACACTGTATCGGTGAGAACTTGTTCTCGGCACAGCTGTTCTTCAGCTCACATCTGTAAAGTAAAAACTGATGGCTGTTATGGAATATGTCAGTACTTTTTAACATGATTATCAGTAGGGTTTGCATATAAGAACTATAAGCTCCTTAATTTTGCTGCTTTTGTGGTCTGTATTTTGAAGCAGCTCAGTAAGTTGATCAAATGCAAGCTTATAGTAGCCTCAGTAAACCTTAATGCACTTCTCCAATCACGATCAGTGGAGTGTCCCGCTGCTGTAAGTCAGCAAAGCAGTTCTTTCTGCATGAAGATGTCTTTAGTGTGGAAAGTCTGCTGCTATCTTTTGGCAAATAAGCACCATCACTTCTGTAGGAGACATCCGCTTAGCTTAGCTGTTCATCACGCATACGCCCGCCACCTTTTACGATGGGGTCCCGCTGAATCCGAGTGATAAAATGCAGCTCGTAGTGGGTGTGTCAGCTGCCCTACTTTTTAATGCTTTCCTGTCTTGGCTGTGCTGTGAGGTCTTTTCAGCCCACTGTTGGCGCCATCATATGTCCTGTCATAACATTATTTCTTTCTTTTGTTGTACGTTTCCCTTTGACTCGTGACAGGCAGTTCCATGCCCAATCTCTCTTTCCTTCTTGTCTGCTCCAGTCTGCACATCGTTCTTTAGACGTGCTGCGCTGAGCTCTGTCAGTTTGGCCCTCGAAAGCGAACGCCAACTTCAATTTGTCCCCACACTGTCGTCCTCCTCCTCCTGCGTGCCCTGCTTATTCTTCTGTGTATACAGCTCAGTCAGCTCTGTCCTGTTCTATTTAGATCCTGCAGCTGTCAAGTAGTTATAACTGATTTGATGCTTCTTGGCTGTAACCTTTTCTATAAGGATAATCCAAACGTTTGTTTAGAAAGCACTGGTAAATGAACTGGAAAAGCGTAGTTGGAAAGAAAAAAAAAAAGTGGTAAAGCATAGTTGATTTGATGTATTCCTGTAATCATCTGTGATTGTACTCCCAGTAACTTCTCTTGAACGTGTACTTAACCATCACTCCCTAAAGCTTGAGTTTATTTTTTATTTTTTTTAATAGAAATAGCAAATGGTGTTCTTTTAATCGACCTACTTCAGATTAATTTTCGTTTCATTATGTGCACTATATTTAGTCCATTACTCATACACAAGTGAACTTGTGTAATAAAACAGGAGAACGAGTAGAGCAGAGGGAATATGTGCCATACTGGAGAATTAAACCCATTTTTCAGTTGAAGCTAAAATTGGCAGGACCTTGGGTGCCAGGGCCACACGCTTTCTCGTTAATGGGGATATTTTCAATTAGTCATGCCTCGCAGAACAAGCCCTGAACCGGTGTATTTACCACTTCGTCTCACCCATAGCACCCTAGCTCTCCAGCTTATAGATTAGAATGCTTTATCGATCCCTCATACTCTGTTCCGACCTGATTGGGCATTGTTTCTCCTGCTCCCTCACAATTTCCCCCACTTCCATCCTCCTAGACACTCCGGAGCACCCTGAGCGCTCAGTGAAAATGGGTTTCTGATTTCACCATCCCAACCCTGACCCCATCTCACTCAACTGTCCCTGTGCTGTTGATTCATTTCACAAGTAGCGTCACTGCTGCTGTTTTTAGCCCTTTTACCAGCTAGTGTTATGACCCCGTGCCTTTGGTTCACTGAACAGACAAGCTAATATGTGAAAGGAATTGGTGTTTTTGGAATGGAAATAGCACCATTTGTGACTACAGGATTGTTTTTCTGTGTTGACAGGTATGATAAAGAGGGCCATGCACTTGATGGTCAGTCCATGACGGAAATGAGGGGTGGCGCAGGTGGGGGTTCCACCAACTGGAAGACCCTGTCAGATGTTAAAAATGAGCACCTGGGCCATGGAGACAAAGTGAGCAACTTTCTGAATCTTTTTGTTTCAAAGTTAAAGCCTCAACTTAATTTTGTAGTGATTGCTAGAGGTGTGAACCTTCACTGGTCGCACAGTTTGATTACGATTATAATGTCAACGATTCGATTCGATATCGCAGTGCATTGCAACAATTTTCTATTTCACATCAAGACAGACATACAGTCATGTGAAAAAATTAGGACACCCTTTGAAAGCATGTGGTTTTTTGTAACATTTTTAATAAATGGTTAT
>JBBIGB010000001.1:17465913-17481310 GCA_037577075.1 Alestopetersius hilgendorfi | reverse complement strand
ACGCTGTATATATCTCTCTCTCTTTCTCTCTCTCGCTTCTTCTTTGTATCTCTCTCTCTCTCTCTCTCTCTCTCTCTCTCTCTCTCTCTCTCTCTCTCTCTCTAATTTCACTACCTGGTTGGATCATTTCACCACATGATGCATTAAGAATATAACTGTAACATAAGAAGTGGAATTTTATTACCATAGAAAAAGTCAGATTTAATTGAAAACTGCCTCGGGTGATATTTGAGAATGATGTACTTTTACCTAGCAGTATTTCTTTAAACAATGTGTAGGTTTTGTCTTCATCAGTCAGAGCGCTCTCGCAGCGGCTGGGCTCTAGAGCGCCCCCTGTAACTCCATCAGCTCCTCCCCTCTGCACACCATCTGCTCTCTGTCAGCTCTTTTCCTCCCTTTCTCCCTGAGTCCCAACTCTATCTCTACCTCTCTCGCCCACCTCCCTCATCCTCTCCATGCCCTCTCATTCTCACACACCTCCTAATTCTTCATTTACATGTGTTAAGTGGAACAGGGGCCTGCGCCCGGGATCCAGTGGATGATATTTTTAGCAGCGGTGATGCAACTCCTTCCTTACAAAGAAATGCCACTAATACACAGAGGGAGAAGCGCAGCTCCTCCAGGAGCTCCCTTTTTTTCTTCAGCTGACAGCACTAACACAATTGCAGTTTAGCCCACAGCTTTTAACAGCATTAGCAGTGCGTGCCACTCACATCTCCTTGGAAAGTGCTTGGAATGTTTTTATTACAAATCATATTGTTTTCACTTCCCTTGCGAGACTGCCAACGTGCGTTTAGTATTTCTGTGATGCTCCAACAGTATTATCATCAAGACACCATGCACAATTTCCACTGAAATGTTGAATAATACTTAAATCGACTTAAATGTTTGCAGTTAAAGCCAACATTTCACATATGAAAGAGAAGGATAGAGAAGAATTATTTCCTGAAATGTATGAATTGATGTTAATTTAACTTATATATAAATGTCCATAACTGTTGGAAGTGGTGAATATGTATGTATCCATTTATCATGATCTAATCTGCTTATTCCTAACTGGGATGGTGGGCTGGAGCCTATCCCAGCTTTTATAGGACAAAAGGCAAAGAAACTGGTCAGTCCATCACAGGGCAGGTACAAAGATACATATATATTCATGCACATACACTTTGGGGTAATTTAGGATTTAGTTTGCATGGACTATCCCTGTCTGTGTGGGATTCCACCTGGTACTCTGGTTTTCCTCCCACAATCCAAAGACATGCAGGGAGTACCAGAGTACCAGGTGGAATCACACACAGACAGAGAGTACATGCAAATTCCACACAGAAAGGACTCTCAGCTACCTGGGCTGAGGCCAAATCCAGGACACTATGAGGGGACAGCGCTACCCACTGGGCCACCATGCCATCCAAATGAACATTATCAGGACAAATGAACCCGATAGACTGAGACTATGGCAGCAAGCGAGCTTTTTTCATGTGGGCAGCAATTAAGGGATTGCATTTATTACAGTATATTGGCCATATTTTTGTTTATTTTAGTTTAAATAATATACCATACAATAATATACATTAATGATGGTGTGCATAAGTGTGTTTTATGGCTTTGCAATAGTTATTGGGAGGGTTGTAACCTTCTTCCCCCTCTAGAAATTATGGCTAAAAATGAAAGGCCACCCGACTGATTTAGAATGCAGCAGCATGTCTGGTATTCAACACACCAAAATTCACCGGTCTATTGGTGCTGACCCCCTCTGGCTTCCTGTGGCTGCTTGTGTAACTCTAAAGTTCACCTACAAGCCAAAAATGGTCCTATCAACACTGATTAGACATCAGGTCACAGCTCAACCTCTTAGAGCAGAAGTGTCAAGCTCCGGTCCTGGAGGGTCGGTGTCCAGCACAGTTGATTGGTTCTGCTCCTCAAACACACTCCCTAAACCTGACAATGGTGAGGAGTTTCTGAGCAGGGAAATCAACAACACGCGCTGGACCACGGACCTCCTTGTCTTCAAACAGCAACTGAAGACCCCCAAACCATCTTAACTAACACAAACTTCACAAGCGTCTCCTCTGTGTGACCTAATGTGGTGTAAATGTCATTGAAAACGTTTAATGATAGTTTATATAGTTTATATAGAAACTAAAATAGTTTTTTTTTATTTCGTATTTTTTAGTTCAGTTAGATTTTGAAACCCAGTCACTGGCCCTGTAGAAGTAACCAGTTAATGTATGTACATTCAATTTCAACTAACTTGTGAGGATGCACAGATAAAAAAGGCCCAAGAAATCATCACGAAGGCCATAAAAAAACATTTTATCGTATCTAGGTCAATTAAAGTCGAATAGTAAGGCGTCCCAAGATCCACACCTTCCAACATATTAGTGCATCAATTCAGTTAATGCTTTGTGCACCTTCTGCCATGCAGAAAACTAGCCTTTGCCGTATTTTCGCAGGAAGAAAAAACACACATTAGTGTTGGGATCAATTCCCAATCATAGCAGGAAAGGAGAGGAGAGCAGGAAATTGAATTTATACTGTAAAGCTCCATTAATAATCCTTATGATAACCTGGAATGTCTACAGACATGCGCTTAAATAGTGCAGGTGCATGGGAAATGATTAATGGCAGTGCTGAGTGTGAACTTTACATATGTTGGAAACCGAGCACACATACATGCACACATGCATTAGTGTGACTGAATGTCTTCTGCGAAGTGAAATTGCTGTAATCTGCTAAATTAATAGCTCTTGCCAGTTTTTGTGGGTGGCAGTCATATCATGCTCTGTGTGTTCAAGACCTGTGTGGTTTAGAGTGTGCGTGTGTGTGTTTGTGTGTGTGTGTGTGTGTGTGTGTGTGTATGTGTGTGTGTGTGTGTGTGTGTAAAGGAGTGAATCCTTGGGCTACACATATACTGGGGTGATTCCATGAGGCTCTGCTATGCTATGGCTGCCAGAGACTGATCTGTAGAGGCTGATCGCAAAGCGGAGCACAGACTGAGATAAAAAACATAGAGGAAAAGGACAAACTTGCTGACAGAGTGGATTCTTATTCTAAATTAATAGGATGGAGAGTCAGAGGTTTACATATTTTCCCCTTTTCCTCACTCCATCAGTGTCATGCTGTAGGAGGACACACTGCAAAAGGGGAAAAAAAGAGCTTCCAAACATGAGTAACATAAGAAGATATAGATTTTAATATCTTTATAAACATTTTTTTTTGTATAGTCGTCTGAGAACAACTTGTCAAACCATCAAATAACTGGGTTGGCGAGACGCAGGAGAATAGAGGGCACGGTGGAGGAGTAAGGGGACTGGATTGTGCAGTTTCTTTGAAAATGGTGCCTAAAGCATGTAAAAAAAAACAAACAAAACTAAACGTAAAGAAAATCATAAGGAAAAAAAAAGATTCTCCAGAAAGGTACTCCTCTGCTCGAGAAGTCAGAAACCCTGTTGTCATCAGAAATGTCATTCATTTACGGCTTTAGCCACGGTTCATGAGTCACAATTCATGGTTCCGATTAATGTCTCCCTCACGAGTCTGTCTACTGCTGACTGTACAGTTCACAGTTCATTATTATTATTATTATTATTATTTTTTTTTTACAAAGACCATCTCTAACAAAGGAGGCACAATTCTCCAGCACCTGCAGCTGATGACCCACCACAGATCCACACTCTGCCCGAAACAGACGCGATTGTCTTTCTCCTGGACACCAATTTGCCTTGTTTGAATACGGCAGTCTTTAAGAGTCACACAAGCAGTCCTATGGCTCAGGAAAGGTCCCGTTTGGCCGCGGTGAATCGTCATACTTCATCACAAGAAGGTACTTGAAGGATCATTTGTTTTTGTTTTTGTTGGTTTTTTTTCCTCTCATTTTCCTTATGTTCTCTGGTTATTATTGAACAATAGTTTTCACAGCCTGCTTAGAGAGAGAAGGGGGTCCATGTTTTCGCTGGAGGGTTCAGACAGAGGGCTGTTGGCAAAAAAATGGAGTTCACCCCAGTTCAAGCTGTGCCCCCACTCCCACTCCCCCTTCCCCTTCCCTCCCCTCCCAAGGCCTCCCCACCGGGGCACTTCATGTTTCCAGGCCCCCTTTAGCAGGTCATCTCCAGTTTCCAGCTCAGCCAAATCAAACAAATACAGAAGACACGTAACAAACACAACTTCTCGTACCTTTTTAACTTGGACACACACACCCACACGCTCTCTCTCGCACACACATACTCAGTCGCACGGCGTTTTCGAAGCGTTGGCTTCTTTAAACAATAATAGCAGCTCATTATCATTAGGCTTCATAATGATACTGTCCCGAACTAAAGCAGACGTAAAAGGGTGAATGACAAAAATGACATGTATGGAAACTAAACTATGGGGAATGAAGGCATATAAAACTTGGAGGTCAAAAAACAGTTTAGGCAACAGTTTGACTGAGGTAAGGTAACCAGTGTGCTTTTTTTATAGAGGCTAGTCACTTCGAGTGCACTGTATTCAACAGCTTCCTTGTCAAGCATTGTAGAAGGTTCTAGCCTGATTAGAAGGTTCTCTCTGGTGATCGATAATAATGTTATTTCACATCTGGGGTGGTTTCAATGGCAACTATTTGGAAAGAGATATTTGGCAGCACTTCAACTAAGAGGAGGGTGACATTGTAAAGAACAGCTGTTTGTTTCTGCTTATGCCCAAATTGACCTCTGAAAACAATTATTAAGTTAGGTTGGGTACATACCATCTAACTCAACCTGACCTTTTTCAGCCTATTTCCAGAGCGCTGTCAATGTGGGGAGTCAGAAAGGGCGAATAACTGACAGTAAACTACAAATGAACAGAAAGCAATGAATGATTTTGATCATTAATGGGAGAATTGTCTTCAGATGTTGCCGTGGGAGGAAATTTCTTTTCCTCCAAACACTTGACGCAATGCAAAGATGAGAAAATGAAAAAAAAAAAAAAATGTAGAGCACACTGAAGATAAGCATAACCACAGGCAGGAAAGCTTTATTGACTGGATACACAAACACTTCATTTTATAAGTCAGTATGTGGCCGCTCATTACGTAGCAATTTAAATGTAACGGAAAGTCATACAAATAGGTCAGTAAGATTGTTTAGATTTCTTTATATCACTAAAATATTGTTAATCATGTAACTAGAAATCTGAATCCTACCACTGGATTTCAGTTACACGTTTTGTTCTCTTCACATGTCATTTTGATGAGCTCTCACAAATATGTAGCTGATACAGATACTCAGCCAAAAGTAATTGAAAATGTCAGGGCATCAGTGGCAGTGCAAGCATGTTGCTCTAATTCCTCTCTTTCAAATCTTCCATCCTTTGCCTCACCCCAGTTTGTGAGTCTTTTGCAAAATGACGTTCAACCATTATCTATTTCAGAGTCTAAATGGCAAAGCTCCTTACACAGTATTTTACAGACATACACACAATGACACCCACTCCCACACACACCTGCACACACACTGAGACATGTAAAGAGGCCTTGCAAGGCTGGAGCTAGAGTGGATCTGAGGACTGCATTGTTTTCATATAGCTATAATGCATCAGCACCGAGTTCAGCGGAGGATGAATCCAGTGCTTAGCAGCACAAGAAGTCCCACAATACTGGAGAAAAAGAAGAGGGCTTGGGGGAGGTTCCCCCTGTTGGTGGCTTGTTGGACCCCACTGGGGGGACGCACAGAGGTCCGGGGGGTACATTTGTGCTTTCTCCGTGTGGTCGAACTATCAGGAGAAGTGTGGTCATATTTACCGGTGAAATCGGGCGAGGAGTACTCCTTGTCTGCCATCTCCTTTGAGGTGTGCACCTCGTTGGGCCCTTTGCCCTTGCCGTTCCGGTTCCGCTGGCGCGTACAGTTCCGGGAGCGACCGGGCCGCTGAGGAGTCACCACATCCACGGAACCTCCTGGTCCAGCCTGCACCCCGTTTATAGCAGGGGGTGGCTGAGGCAGCGGAGAGGGCGAGGAAGGAAATTGTCCAGTGAGGTGGGGCTGATGTGTTTGTGGAGGCTGGGCAGGTTGGGGCTCTTGCTTCAACGAAACCTTATCCGTTCCAGGCCAAGGCTTGGTCTTGCTCTGGTGCAAGGACTCGGATCCGGAGCAATTAGGGAAATCCTCTTTCTTCAGCTGCTTCAGGTCCTTTCCTGCCAGCTCGGCAGGGGCCACACAGCCAACCGATGACGTGGAGCCGCGGAATCTCTTGAGCCAGTCCCACAGGGACAAAGCCTTGCAGTCACACTCCCAAGGGTTGTCGTTGAGACGCAGGTACTCCAGTGCGCCCAGCATGGCCAGGCACTCTCCAGCCAGCTCTGTCAAGGAGTTGTTGAACAGATAGAGGGTGGTGAGGCGCTTTAGGTCGTGGAAGGCCAGACGGTCCACCCACTGCAGCTGGTTGTGGTGCAGCAGCAGCCGATCCAGAGCCCTCAGTCCTCTGAAAGTGTTCTGGTGCAGGCTCCATAGACGGTTCCCATGAAGAAACAGGTGACTCAGGTTGTGCAGGTCCACAAACATATCATCCTGCAGGTACTCCAAATGGTTATCCTGTAGAGACATAAAAAAGAGTAATTTTACTCACAGAATTATGTATTAGCTTTAATTTACAGACACTAAAAACTTGAGTGGGTAACCAGCTTACTTGCAGATACAAGTACTGCAGATTGCGAAGGCCCTGGAAGATGTTATTAGGCAATGCACTCAGGCCACAACGGTACAGATGCAGGGCATGGAGCCGTCCAAGCCCGTGAAAGGTCTCTGGGGACAGGGAGCGCAGGTGACGGTTGTCCCCCAGATCCAGCTCCTCCAGCACGGTGAAGCCTTGGAAGGTGGAGGGGTCAATGTATGTGATGTTATTGGAGTAGATCCACAGTGTGACTGTAGTGGGACTGAAGTGTCCCGGCTCTAGCCGGTGGATCTTGTTGTTCTGGAGAAAGATGCGCTCGCTGTGTGGAGGAATGCCCTTAGGGACGGACAGGAAGTTGTGAGCCTGGCAGCTGACGGTGCTGGGGGCTGAGTAGCAGATGCAGTGGTGTGGGCAGGACCAGGACAGCTCCAACCCACAGAGCACCAGCAGGAACTCGAGCCCACAGCCTAGAGAGAGAGAGAGAGACAGAGAAGATGGGAGAGAGAAAAAGTGAGTCAGAAACGTGTTGCTGGAGTAAAGCCCAGCAGTTGGTCCATATTTTTTAGCTCTTGCTCAGCAGAATCGCTGAGCAAGAGAATCTGTTGTACCATAAAGAACTGGGTAAGAATGATTAAAGGATGAAATACTGTGGGATAAACTGACTGGTGTTGACCAAGAGGAGGTCAGAGGATGCAGATAGAGGTCGAGAGTGTAACTGTAAGAGACTGTGACAGATAGATAGGATACAACAGGGGGTGGCATATAGGATGTTAATGCAGGAAAGCCAAATGATGATGAATTGCTCAAACAGGACACATTACCTGTTGATAGATACAGATTATCATGCGGTTATGGTGATTTGTGCTTTTTGCAGCTTGGTAAGAGTGTGTACACAGCAGCTGTATTCCGTAGGCTGCCCAGCGTGACAAATGTGGATCAGAGTGAACTATTCAAAATTCTCATCCATCAGAGACCGAATTTCAGAGAGGGGTAAAATAACCGGCACTGGCAAGCAGTCATTTAACTGCCAGAAGCCCATAAAGCATAGCAGATTCATGATATTTCATAATCACTGATTCTGCGGAACAGACGCTACGAGTATCTATCAGAATCTGTACTCCAGTGAAGCCAAAATAAGACGTCTGCAAATGACCCTGTGGATGTTTAGCTAAACCTATGCCAAGCTTAAAAGGCATTTTATTTCCCAGTTGCTTTTTTTTTTGTTGCTCTGCTTCCTACAGAAGCTATTCTGTGAGTCTTATCCAACTGATCATCTAAAGAGAATGGAGAAGAGGGAGAATTTTTTACACTTCATGAATCCCATTTGTGAGCCAATGGCATCGTTTTTCCCCCCCAAAAAATGTATTATTCAAAACGCAGTTTCTTTCGCTCACTCAAAATCCATTCCGTCCCAGTGCCTAGTAACATGGCTGTAATCCTTCAGGTTTCCGCCTTTGGGATTCTAAGTCAAGGAATTAGGTTCTTATAGGAGACGAGCAAATATTTATTGGAATGTTTTTCACTCCCAAATGTGCCTAAGCTGTGACATTCAGATGCTGACTGTGTTGACCTTTAGTGATAATTCCCTGGGCGTTTGATGACAGCCCTCAAGCAGTATGCGTCACCTGTGTAGGCGCCTAGCTCCCAGAGTGGCCGTGTAATCCTGTTTGTCCCGACGCTCCGCCACAATCAAATACGTCCTTCCTGTCTGCCATTCTGCCACTCGTCACCCCAAACACCCAAAACACGAGCTCCCCTCTGGGGCTAGCTGGTGAGTAAATAGTGTTTGACTAGTAAACACTGAGGAGGTAAGATAGGCATTTTTCTCAAATCCTCTGAGACCTCAGTAAAATCGGTACTGTAATGGCTCCGAGCCGAATGTCAGATAAGTGGAAATGGAGGTACAGATCAGAAAGAGTCAGTTAGTCTTTATTCTGTACGGGGAGCAGAGGGATCAATCCCGCAGTGCGGGGGAGAATCTAACACACCCCCTTTATTGGGGGGACCACCACTATCTCTACACTCAATCAAGCCGCAGTACAAATGCTGGCTGACACACAAATCCCAACAGGCAGGTGCAAACTGATAAGGAAGAGAGTAGAGAGGCATTATAGAGTCATAAATGAAGAGGACTGAGACATCTGATTTGAGCGAAAGTGAGAAGAAACAATTCTTTAAAGGTTGGTTGCATGTTCTTGAAATTGATTTTATGTTCTTTATGTTACGCTACCGTGTCTTATTTCTCCCTTTCACGCACACACACATGAGCACATCACGCTTTCATTCAGTCTTCGGAACAAAGGCCTGCGCCGAGCATGACACCCACTCTTCGAGTGGATGAGAAAAATACAAGCTAGATTGCTCATGGGGAGCTGGGCTGTTGGGAATAGAAGACAAATAACAGGAAAAGACCTGGCAAACAGTGTGGTTTGGGCTGATGGAATGGTGGAGTCTTGTTCAATTTTCAATTTTCATCCTTCTCTTGACATTTGTGTTTGCAAATACACATTAGTGCCTCACTGCCTTACACTCTATGCTTTTGCAGTTCTATTAATAAACCTCAACGTGTCTGTCCTCTTTTGTACCTTTCTGCATGCAATGATCTTCTTTGCTCAGCATTTATTTTGGTTATGTTGTGTCTTTAATAGATTAGACATTTATTTCCCCCTTGAAGACGGGATCCTAGCTAACCCAGATAAAAAAGAACTGTCTAGCTCAGAAAAAGAGTGTATGTTTTCATACACATTTGCTAATAGCGCCTGACACATTCCGCTCTTCATCTCACTGAACTATTGCCTATTCACAGTGCCAAGAGGCAAAAAAAAGAAAAGAAAATGCTCTCCTACTGTCTGTGTATATAATGTTGCTTTTATCAAATAAATGAGCATTAAAGTGATGGCTAAAGTTTATCAGCCAGGGCACGCTTTGTATCTCGGTTTGCTTGAAGGCCTTAGTTTTACACTGGAACTACAAAGCTAAAGCAGCTAAAAGCTGTTAGAACTGAAAGCTTATACCTTGCCAATTAGTATGGAATGCATAAATCATCAAACACTTTGCTCAAAGTATCGAGCTGCTTCTCAGAAAGGCTTTCTTATGTGGATTCTGATCCTGCAAATCTAATTGTTATCTGCAATAAGAGACAAAAGTTCAAGTTAGCATTGACTACTAGCGGCAGCTGGTGGCCTAGTGGTCAGGGAGTGGCCCCTGTGATCAGAAGGCTGTGGGTTCAAATCCCAGGACTGCTAGGGGCACCAGTGCCTTGACTGTGTGCTGTGGCCACTTTACTATTGTTATATGAAGTACTGTTCTTTCAAATTTTAGGTAACACTTTGTCACTGGGATTTTAAAATGCCAACATGGAAATAAAAAAAAAAAACAGGTAAAACTTTGACAGGTAAGATCAAGAAGAAATATTTCTTGATCACTATTCAAATGTCAGCAACTCTGTGACATGTTAAGGCCTTCGAGCAAAAAGATCAGTCTTATCCTTTCCACTGAAGCACATATTCACACTAACGCAATAGCAAACGTCTCAAATTCATGCAAATACTTCAGAAATTCTACTTTCTGTTCAGCTAATATAATTTGTGATAAAAGATTTTTAATTTAATTCAACACATGGAAGCATTTTAATGACTATATCAGTTTCTTTGAATTTCTTGACAGTCTGAGGTGTGTTTGATGTTTTAGGCCTCACGTAGCAGTAGCTGAAAGTTAGAGGTTATTAGCTCCAGTGTAGAACTAAAGATGTAAACTTCAGATATGCTTTGCCTGACGGACTACATTCGGCATAAGAGGGAAAGGGAGTAAATTTGATTTTGAGTTTTAACACCATGCCATTGGCTCGAGGGAAAGTCCCCTGCTGAGCTAGACGCTGGGAATGCGTTGGCCCTGCGTTTGAATGACAGGACTTCTATCTGTGTGATCCGCCCTGCGGGGGAAAACCAACTCTAGAGACCTGCTGCTTCACACCTGTCACCTCCACGACTGCAGGCCGGCGGGAGCTCGCTCGAACCCTCGCTCTGCAATTTACACCACATCTCTGGGAGAAGGTAGGGGCAGGAGAGCCGGGGCGAGATGGCGAGAGGAGATATTTTTAGCGGCGCAGTGAGATGCATAAGGCAACAGTCCGATAAGAGCTAATAACGATAAAGGAGGGAGAGGGGACAGGAGGGCAGTGGGCTGTCTCAAAATAAAATGGAAAGTGTGGAGGTGTATTATCATACTGTTTGCTCACACAATGAGCCTCTACCAACAAACTGAATTATTGAGGCAGTCTGGAGCACATCCATGGCCCCCCCCTCATAACTCCCCCAAAAGCCCTTCAGTGCCTATTTGAATTCTTGAGGAAAGGGGGTGTGTTTTTCTTCTCTGATGAACGGTGGGGGTGTCATTCTGGTCCTTCCCTTCATCTCCTTCTGTTTCAGTCTCGCTCTCTCTCCATCTGTCTATCACTTCCTGTCTCTCTCCCCACCTTTCCCCTTATCTGTCCCTGTATGACGGATGCATTTGAGAGCTCGTTACAGGGAGAATGATTAAACAGGCTGTGACTGGGCCCGACGCCTGGCCCCGCTGACCCCACGGCCACTGCGCCTTTTCATGCCTCGCAGTCACCAAGAGCAAAATAACTAAATAAAGGCATAAAATAGAATGGCTTTGGTCCCCTGACAGACAGTGTAAAGTCAGTCCGCTGAATATCAATGAAGCATAGTTCACACTAAATTTGCCCTCATGAATAACACATCGTTGCTAATAGGAGAGAAGCAGTCCGTCTGTCTCTCAGCATGACTCGGCCCACCATTACACTGGACAAACTCAATTTCCTGTGTCTCTCTAAGGACCCTGATAAGCGGGGAGCTGTTTGCTACCTTGCTGTCGTTGCCCCTGTAAACAACATGTCTTTGCTTAAGGGGAAGTCACATTAATGTAACGCACGAACAGCCTGACAATCAAGCTAATGACAAAGCAATAAAGCTGGCTATTGATTAGTCCAGGTTCTGTTTGCATCACCAAAGGAAAAAAGCACTTTAGCCATACAGGCTGTTGACACTCCGTCGTTCAACGTTCCTGGAGCTGGCTTGCGTTTGAGTTAAAGACCAATGCGGAAATGTATCTGTCAACATGGTAATGTACATCTAACCGACTGGGCTTAATTCAGACTTGCGGACTCTATATTTATGCTAGACACGACTGAACAAATAGCTACCTGAGGTGTTACATTATTAAACACACTGAACAGAGGTGTATATAATTTAAAGATCCTACGATTGATGAGTGGAATAGCATTAGAAATGTACTGCCATGGGAATGTTGATGTTGATGCCAATACATAGAGATTGAGCCGACTAGGTCTACAGGATTGTAGATGGCTACAAATACAACAGAGTGAAAAAAATACACACGTTTTTAGCATTGGCTCAACATTCTACCCTTCCTAAATATAACTAATTGATCATCAAATATCAGTTTGATATTATCAGTCAAATCAAAGCATAATCCAGTTCCAATATCATCAATTTTAGCATCATAAATGTGCATATTACTCTTTTGACTCACTAATCACCAGCAGAGACATGTGGAGTAACATATAGTCTATGGTCCCATGTTGCAATATTCTGGAATTTGTATGTAAGAGCTGTTTACCCAGTGGACATTTCTGGGATGCTTCAGAGTTCTTGACCTTGTAACAGTTTTCTCCAATCACATCAATACATAGAATCAAGCTGATCAGCTGTGTGAAGCTTTTTTAATTGAATCTGTCCTCAGTTGCTTGAGTTCCATGGATTTATAATGGCTAATGCATTTACTTCAGTTGACGAATTTGAGTTAATGAGCTATGATCAGCCATGTTACATTTCTGTCCGTCATCAATGGTTTTATGCTCCATGTTACATCATCAATGGTTTTATGCTCCAATTGACATAAATGGTGATAATCTGTACACAAACAGCGCAATTTGTATAGTTGTAATTTAAAGCTGCCATCGCTGATTGCAGCTGTCTGATTGCCGTTAATAAAAGCCAGAAGCTGAGCCGAAACAGAAAAAAAGCAAAGTGAGTCAGTTGTATGAATGTAGTCACTGGTCATTTCAACAGAAACAGAATTTAACGAGGTTCAGGCACTGAATAGCCACTTGATTATTTTTTTGTAATGAAGAGAAACAATGAATTTCAGCACAGCATAAAACCTCAAGACAATAATATAATGATAACAAGCTGTAATGAACCGATATGCTCTGACTGAAACATTTTACTCTGACCTCTTTCACTGGTCACCACATTATTGGCCACTTGGGAAAGCAGAAGAGGTCTATGTCTGTCTTGAAGCATAGGCAATTGTGTCAACTGTTATTATTTGCTAAATTTGAAGCATAAAGAGGACACCTGAGGTTGAGTGGAGGAGAGTTATCAAGTGGTGTCACTGGATGGAGCAGAGATTGC
Organism: Alestopetersius hilgendorfi; assembly: GCA_037577075.1. Taxonomy (NCBI): domain Eukaryota; kingdom Metazoa; phylum Chordata; class Actinopteri; order Characiformes; family Alestidae; genus Alestopetersius; species Alestopetersius hilgendorfi. The sequence goes on along the minus strand of JBBIGB010000001.1, from coordinate 17,468,240 downwards.
AATGAACAAATTATATGGTCAAACGGCTAGTCCAGAGGGCGAGATCGTGAGAAGACTAATGCATGCATTTCCTGTTGTGCTATTAGAAGTGCAGCTGAAGATGTTATACCAAGCAGTTTAGAATATATATGTATATGAGAGGTGGGGAGAGAGAGAGAGAGATTTTATGTCCTTGCTTAATCCACCCTTGCCTTATTTGCATTGAGCCCATATAGACTGTATAAATATTAATATTCAGAGTCATACATCTGAGGTAGGAAAGAAAATTTGGGCCACAGAGAATACAAGTAAATGCTGAATGCCTCTATACTTAAGAAGATTTTTTTTACACACAAAATATCTATATATTAATTCACGCAAGATTAATATAACCCGGGGTTATATCTACAGCTCATTTTATTAAAGGTAAAATACAATTTTTACAGACACTTTCCATAAAATGACTGAGAAATTGGATTCAGATGAAAAAAACAAAACAGGTAAATGTGACATTATTCCACTTTCCCATATAAAACTTATTATGGCAGTTTATTTATAGATTAGCTTGTTTTAGATTTGTGCAAAACATTCTCCATGATCTTCATAGAAAAGTAGAGTCAACAGAATGAGGAGCCACACATGAGCCTAAGGGCACTGTGCCCAATGCCAAGTGTTGGCAAGAGGGGAAGTACATTCTCTGAACATATACCTTTGAGTTCAGTTGGAGTGGAGTTTGTGATCCAGAACTTCACATCTAACATTGGTCCCTATCCTTAGTAGTGCTCTTGTGGCTTATGACAATCAAATCCTCACAGTAATGTCCAAATATCCAGAATAATGCTTCCCACAGCTAGGAGTCAACAAATATGTGGAGATTGTCCAATGCCAATATAGTCAACTATTTGTAGCTGTTCTGATTAAAGTGTTACAGCACATGTAAACCCATCCCATCCCATCCAATACCAGCACATCACATCCCATCCCATCCCATCCAATACCAGTACATCACATCCCATCCCATCCCATCCAATACCAGCACATCCCATCCCATCCCATCCCATCCCATCCAGTACCAGCACATCCCATCCCATCCAGTTCCAGCACATCCCAACTCATCCCATCCTGTCCCATACAGTACCAGCACATCCCATCCCATCCAGTACCATCTCATCCCATCTCATCCCATCCCATCCCATCCAATACAGCACATCCCATCTCATCCCATCCCATCCAATACCAGCACATCCCATCTCATTCCATCCTATCCCATCCAAAACCAGCACATCCCATCCCATCCCATCCAAAACCAGCACATCCCATCTCATCCCATCCCATCCCATCCAATACCAGCACATCCCATCCCACCGGAATCCCATCCCATTCCATCGCACCTCATCAAATCCCATCCAATTCCATCTCATTCAATCCCATCTTATCCCATCCAAAACCAGCACATCTCATCTCATCCAATCCCATCCAATCCCATCCAATTCCATCTCATTCAATTCCATATAGTCAGTTGACCCTAAATGTTCATTCTAAATGAAAAAAAGGATGAGTGTAACCCTTGCTATGTTTCTAAGACACTAGACCCACTTGCCTGATACTGTATCCACGCACAATTGTGCCCCCTGCCCACTCACTGGCCTGTGCTCACACTGTATTCAGTATTCCAGACACGTTCATATTCAGTGATATGCAGCAGGACAATCAAAAATTTGACCAAAATTTTTGTTTGTTGTTTGTTGTTCCTGATTACTCTCATCTGCCCTTACTTCAACTCCGCCCACCTCCAACTGAGCCCGAGCCCAAGCCCACCCTCTCAAACAGAGCAATCACACTAGTCAAACACTCTGGACCTTGGGGGTCAAACATGATCGGGTGCGGTACGGATCACCTAGTGTGAGTACACCCTTAACTAATGTTGTCGGTCTGATTCTCACTGCAGAGACCTGTGTGACGGGGGTGACCCCTTCTCTGCCAAGTGCTGTCTGCTCTAAGAGAACACGAACTGATCTTTCAATATTGACATTTTCAGCAGCGCTAGCTTTCCCCTCTCCTGTTGCATGGCTGCTGTTTGATAGCACATGCCTGTGGCGAGGTGTGCTAATGTGTCTGATGTGCCAGTAGATTTGTTTAAGATTAGTGATACAGCTTTTGAAGCCCACCGGGGAGTTGAGGGGTACATACAAGGAGAGCTGATAAGAAATGCAAGGGATCGCTTCATAAACACTTGTCTACATGTCACTGGCAACTTTTGGTGATAAGGGTTGAACACACACACACACACACACACACACACACACACACACACACACACACACACACACACACACCCACACACACAC
>JBBIGB010000001.1:17399241-17409623 GCA_037577075.1 Alestopetersius hilgendorfi | reverse complement strand
CTTGTGTATTCTGCAGTTTCTCAAAGACATTCAGAACATATCAAAGGTGCAGAACATATTTGATTTATTTTAAAATATTGTAACAAAATTGTATGGCAAAAGGTTAGGTACATTTCTAATCAGGGCATCATTATGTTCCTAGTTTCTGTAGTCATACATGCTCAGACGTTATGGAGGAGTCGCTATCATTTTATGTAAATAAAGCCCAAAATGGTAAAAAAAAAATTGATTTGTGAGGTTTTTTTCTTTCAGCAATGATGATACACCAGAAGGCACAGATGCATGTACAACATTCTCAGTTGCTTTCATTCTTATTCACACACACACACACACACACACACACACACACACACACACACACACAAACACAATGCATCTGGAATAGCCATCCTTCATTTCTCTGCAATTATGCATCACTCATGAAAGAAAAAACTCATTAAAAAAAACCTGTGAATCAATTTTTGAGATTTATTTACATAAAATAATAGCGACTCCTTCATAACTTCTGTGCATTTATGACCACAGAAACTAGGAGCTTAATGTTGCACTGATTAGACTTGAATCTTACCTTTTTCTCACTTTGCATTTGTTTTGCTACAGTCTGTTACAACGTCTTGCATTGAGGATGTAATGATTTGTGACTTCCAGCGGAATATATAATGCATTCACCCTTTATTGCTATATTTGCAATAAATAGTTAATGACATTATTTCAGAGGCCTCCTCCCTGCCAGTCGACTAAATATAGTCCTCACCTGTTCAGCTGCGAGACGTGAGAGAAACAACACATGGTGGAATAGGAGGAGATTGAGGGAGGGAGAGAGAAGGAGAAGAAATTGAGAGGCGAGATCTGATCAAGTGCAAATCGTCTGTGGAAGGGTAATGAAGAGCCTGGAGCTGGAGTCTGCACGCAGCCTCTCTCTCTCCAGATGTGTGTATGAGATGCTTTCTGTTGTGATGAGAGGATGAAGGGAGTTAGTGGAACTTTCTGTAATTGGCTATGATAAGGGCTCTAAGCAAACACACTCAGCGCTGGCCTAATATCTGACAGCGAGATTTTTCCCCCCCCGCTTCTCTTCCCAGTGCTCTCCATCCAGGAGGAAACACATTTGAATCTTGTCATCTCTGAAACGGCTGCTCAATTTACTAAATCACCAGCCTTTTTAGAGCTCAATTACACTCTATTTACTCAAATCAACACCTCCATTTCACTGTTTGTTTCATATCTATTCTTACACTCCGCCTAACAACATCTGCAAAACAAAAGGAATTCAAATAAGGCTTGCATGTTATTCATGGTTCTCGCATTCCTTTCCAGCGTATAAAAACAACCCTGGATTTGTGGCAAAAACAGACAGAATTGTGTGTCAACAGCTTGCGTTCAGCACGTTACATTAACCTCTGTTTGATTTTAAGGCTTAATTCTGTCTCCTGTGTTTTAGCCTTTATTCTTTATCCATTGAAGAGGGGTGTGGTAGAGGCCTCAATACAGACTCAATACAGGCACAACCATTGTCCAACAACGCGGAACAGACAGGTAAGATTAAAAACTAAGACACAAGCCAAGTCTATGAGTAAATATAAGATAACAAAGAACCAAGGGCTACTAATAGAAAACATAAAACTAACAAAGACAACAAGCTAAGTAGGACACAGGAGGCTTTAGAACAGCCTGGATGAGGTTCTGTGACAGAATTCCCACCAAGGGAATTCTCTGGTAGTCTGCCAAAAACATCTGAAAGAGCAGAATCAGAAGCCTGCAGCACAACAACCTACCGTTCTCCATCAAATGCTTATGTTTGGTTGGTGTGACTGTACCTGTGTGTGATTGTTTTGAAGCATCTAGGATGTTCTTCTCAACTCACAGTTGTTTAGAATGTGCTCCATTATTCCATCCTGTTTATATCGGTTCTTGTTCTCAAACATTTTAACCCTTAGAACGTTACGGCACAGATCCATGCCAGAAACTCAACAACTGTCGTTCCCCCGGTTTTTGTTGGTGCTTGGTGTCAAACATCATGCTGAGGTTTGTTTAGTGTTCCTGTGTCGTGTAGAACCAACATTTTTGTAATAAAAAAACATGTAATGATAATAACGATGGCTTCATAGAGAACTGAACACAAAGAACAAAAATGCCCAAATTAATTGTACTCTATGTCTTAGTAATCAATGAAAAAAACCACAAGATCTTTGAACCTGGGAGAACTCTCAGGACAGGGTCCACCCATAGATGGGAGGGGAAGAGGGAGGGAGGTCCGGAGAGCGGCCAGATGATGGTGCGCCGGGCAAAAGTGCAGCAAACGGAGAGTGTGTAGGAGAGCAAACACCGGTTTTTGACTGTTTTATACTGTTTATATTTGTTGAACTCAGATTTTACTAATAAGCTCTGAGTTCTAAGGATTGGATTAGAATTTCAGAACGGTGGGTCAGGGTTTTAAGTGGTGTTAGTTTAACCTCAGATCTGAAGCAACCTGCCAAAGAGTCTTTGATCTAGTCCACATACTGTATATCTCCCTACCGTACCCTGCCCTTCTAATAAAAATCCTCATAAGCATCCCAAATCCTGGAGAATATGCAATGTTAACGTGCTCTTTGGCCTTCATTAAAATATGTGTTTTCTCTGGATAGAAAAATACAGACCTAACATGAACTGTGAGATGGCCGGTGCTTGTGTTCTCAAGTGACTCTTGTACATCCATGTTCTCTCCTTGAAAATCAGATATTTTTTGCTTGAAGGCCCTGGGAGATCTTCATCTGCTTGCTTTTGTAGTGGCACTGTGTGAACTGCAGGAAGGCAGAAAAAGCTCCAGTCATTGTGGCCACTGAAGTGTTAGCACATCTAAAAATAACCCTCTAAAAGCTTTTTGTTTCATTTACCTTGTGCATTAATCTTTGTCCTTTGTCCAAGCACCTCACCATTTGTCACTGATTTGCTTTGTAATTGATTTTTATGTTTCGAACCCCCAAATGCTGCCCCCTGTGTCTTCTAAATGGATGTGTGGGTGGGAGTCAACAAGATAGACTTGTTACCTACGTGTAGGTCAGCAGTTGCTCCCTTTCCTCTTTCAACAGACCCAATCCTTTTAATCTTGCCTCTTCTGGGCTTTTCTGCTTATCGTATTAGCTTGTGAGCATCCCCTGCATCCTTTCATCTATGGATTCCATATGATTTTTAGTCGATATATTCTCCCCTTCTACTTTTTCTTTATCGCTTTCTGCTGTTTTATTTATTTATTTATTTATTTTTTGGCACGTCTCCATTCCTTATCTGCTCATATCGGGCACTCAGACTTTTCATTATCACTCCTTTAATTATCTGGGCTCAGATTATTATCTCAGTCAAAAGGATTATCATGGATTTGCTGCATTGAATTATCCTTGTAAATTACAAGATTTAGTCATTGAAGCTAGAATACAAGCAAACAAAATGATTTGACAGTTAATCTTGCGTCGAAAGAAGAGCATGACTCAGAAGGGAGCGGTAAAAGCTTTGACTAACAGTAAAAGTCACACCCCACCTAAAAAAAACAACAACAACAACAACAACAACATCTCATGAGAGTGTCAGTTGCCATGGTTGCTGTTCTGTTTGATTGTACTTACTGGCACCTAGTGAAGCCTGGCGAAGCATAATTTGCCCAGTCTTATCTGGCCAGAGAAGCTCAGCAGCTCTGGAGTCGCGTCCAGAGTCCACTGTCACAGCAAAGTTGCATTAATCTCCTCTCTTCGCGGCCAGCCAGCAGTGGTGCAGGCACTACATTAGAGGCAACCATGCAGATCCAAGCTGCCCCGAGCCGACCTCCTGCGGACCGGGAGGGGTCCGGCATCTAACCCAAATCTTCCTCCTCTTCCTCAGATAGAGCACAGCTCTCTCTGACAGATGGCACTCAGTGCCTCCGACAGTCTAATCAGAGTAATCATGATGGTGACTCCTCGCTGAATTAAGGCAGACAGATTTCCACGCATGCCACCCTTCAGCGGTTTTTTTTTTTTCCTCTCTGCCCCTTCACATCTCACTGGCTGTACAGTCACATTCATCAAACGTAACCATCTGTCTTCTCTATTCACATCCATACCCTCATTATAGACAGACGGCGGGAGAGGGGTCTGAAAGGGTAAGCAAAGGAGGAAGGAATGCGGACGGCGGATGCCGTATCACAGCCCACCATGGGAACAGGTGAAACTCTCACTATTACTCCCACTAATGATTTTCCATTTAGAGCCAAGGGATTTAATTTCTCCCCACTTTTTTTTCACCCAATAAGAAAATGATCCCCTCCTGGCGTGGCGTCTCAGGGCTATGATTTACTCTAATGGAAAAAGATTACATCTTGAATTCCGCTCAGCCCCGGCCAATGCAGCAGACAAGAGTTAACACTGAGACAATCAAAAGATCCCCTCTTTTCTTACTAAGCCTTTTAATAACTCCCTCTCCCCTCGTGCGCCTGTTTTTTATATTTATTTATGCACATGCTAGAACGCTCCTCCCCATATTCCTACAAACACTATTACAACGTCTAATAGCTCACAGCAGTCAGGGTGCCTTCAGAAGAGACTCTGCCACTCTCAGCCTGGGTGTGTGTCTGTGTGTGTGTGTGTGTGTGTGTGTGTGTGTGTGTGTGTGTGTGTGTGTGTGCGTGTTTGTGTTTATATGTTTTCTTTGCCTTGACTGGAGGCTCCAGAAAGAAGGTGCGATCCCTAGGCTGCAAGTGCGCTTATCTGCTTACCTCTCTGCAGTGAAACAAGGTATTTAACAGGAGAAGGTCAGGTGTAAAATAGAATTCCCCCACACCGCGTGACGAGCTACTGATGAGGAAATACATCAAACCCTTTATAGCGTAGCTGGCAGACCTTTTGCTCGCTCTCTCTCTCTCACTCTCTCCCTTTCTCTCTGTCTTTTTTTAACATTGCCTCCTCCGCTGTAGACTTCCCTCTTACCATTTCAGATCCCTTTTCAAAACATGAGGCCGTTAAAATGCATTATAACGAGCACAGCACTCCGTCCGCAGCTGCAGAGCACTCAGGACTGCACGGATGGCTGGTTTGCTACTCGATCTACGTCGCTGTAATTTGCCCTAGCATCATCTGTTTTTTTTTTTTTTTCTTTCTCTCAACTTCTGGATCAATGCAGAGAGAGAGGGAGGACATAGCGACGCGCTTCTGCCAGGGAATATTCCCGCTGTGTTCTTGGGGGCTATTCTAATAGGGTCACTACACCACACACTTATTTGGATTATAAACTGGCAGCAAATCCTTCTGAGAGCTCCTTCAAACGGGGGCCTGCAAACAAGACTCTCGGTGCGGCCTCCACGCGCCGGCGCCTGCGGTGCATACCGCACGTCTCCAGCGTCAGATATCGTTTTTTGGTCCCGCAGATGTTTCGGGTTATGAACCAATTACCTGCATGGTTGGGTTTTTTGTGTGGTGTAATAGGACGCTGGGCTTCACATGGCACCATTAGCAGAACCCAAGAGTGTACATGTGTGAGTAATGGCATAGCAATCTCCTTTACAGTTCCAGTCCATTACTGCGGGGAGAACATTAGCAGCGTCACATGCCTGAGGGTTCTGTTTGCATTTCAGCCCTTAAATGTCCAGTCATGATCGCTTAGGGCAGTCAGAAACATGCAAATAACGTGTGGAAAGCTAATGAAGAATAACGTATTTGTACCAGTCTCATTTAAAGGGGGTGGATCCTACAGTATTCAGTTGCGTTCTATTTGTCCACAGATAACATTGGGTTATTGGAATTCAAGAATTTGTTTTTGACCACTTTCCAACCTCTCTTTATGCTCTAGAATGAAACAGGCTATTTTTATTACTGTGTCTTTCTAGCTGTTAGTGATCTCTGTTCTGATTGGCTGTCTTTTATTGTGCCTAGTTCAAAAAACAGTCTGTTTGAAACACTCTTTATACTATACATGAACAGGCAGACCTAAACTGCTGTAGACTCAATAGCAGATATATGTTTCTGCTTAAATGTGGTTTTAGTGACATGAGCCTTTTAAATAATGAATCAACATCTTGCTCAACTGTCAGTAAAGATGACAAATCAAGTAAAGTGCAAATTAGCTAGGGGTAATGTAAGGATATATTTGTTTACTGCTACATTCTGTTTTATGTTTTGGCACTGAGTGCATTATTAAGTGTGTCTAGATATCCTTATTAAGCAGCACATTCAGAAACGAGGGGGAAAAAATACGCTGTTTTTCAACCATTATACCATAATCACAACAAAACTTCCTGAAGTCTTTTTCCCACTAGACACAACAGCATCACCGAATCACTGCTGAAATGCACCATGCATTATTATCAAGACATCTCAGACAAAGAAATGCTGACAACTAAAAACCTCTAAAGCTGAGTAATATCCATTTTTTAATGAGTCAACTACCAAATCTCCAGCTAATGTTTGTTTTGTGTACCCACCGAGCTAATTTAGAGTTGCTAAGTCAGACTGTAAGAAGATGTGCTCAGTCCCTTACGAAAATTCACTATGGTTTTCTATGGTTTTATTGCAGTTATTTGGGGCACCATTGTTTTACTATGGTACCCCATGGTACTTTGGTACTACCCATAGTTTTACTATGGTTTATGCATAGCACTTCATGGTAGCTGTGGTTCTACCATAGTTTTCATATACATATACCACTCCATGGTTATTTAATCATAGTAAACCATGGTTAATTTTCGTAAGGGGTATCATAAATGACGCCAGGCAGGTAGGCTTACACCCATCAGCTATAACATCAAAACCAGTTGCCTAATAATGTGTGGGTCCCTCTCGTGCCAACAAAACAGCTCTGACCCACTGACCCCACAAGACTTAACAGTTGTCAACCACCATCAAAGGAAGAAGAAGAGGCCTGCTGCACCGTGACTGCTGTCGTGTCCCCATATTTTAGTGTTTTAAACTACCCCCCCTCCCCAAATTTTCAAGTTATCTCAGTTTATTCAGTATTAGTAAGCTGTGCCCCGTCTAAACATGTGGGTAGAGAGAGTTATTTCAATGTTTCAAGACTGTGTACGAGTCTTTACACGCTGCTAATGTGAACCGCTAATGCTAACGGGTTTTCTCTCTCTCGCTCGCTCTCACTCACCTACTCTCTCTCTCTCTCTCACACACACACACACACACACACACAAACACACACACACACACACACACACAAATAGACCAATATTTCCTACCTTGTCCATGACTTAACTGAGCATCAGCACAGAGAGCTGTCTTGTTCTTTTGTGAGTCTTTGCACGCTGCTAATGCTAACTGCTAACACTAATGTTTTTTAAGCAATAGTTTTCTGATTATGATTTTTTTTTTTACCTTTACATTTTCTTTATGGGTAATGCATTAAACTGAGTTTAAAATAAAATTAAAATGTTCTGGGGGCCGATTTGAGGGCAGATTTAGGGTTAACTCTATAAAAATAGGCATTTTTAGGCATTTTTTAACCAAAACATAACAATGCGGTTTTTCAGTATAAGCGGGTGCTCTTGGAACGTAACCCCTGCGAAAAGCAAGGGATTACTGTACCAGCATATTAGCAGCATATACTGTAAGTTTTTTGAGTGCATCCCAGAGGTGCGTCACTGGATTAAGATCCCAGAGGTTTGGAGGCTGAATCAATACTTTTAGGTTCCTCAGACCATCCCTTAAACAATGTTTCATACATGAATGAAATGTACAATACCGAATATATAGGTGCCTGAATGACTCTTTACTTGGATGAGTGATTGTAAAATCTTTGATTATGTAGAAATTTGTGGAGGTTCTGTGTTGCATGAGCCCTGAGAGCAAGCCCAGAGGGGGCGCTTGAGCCCACCAATCATGGCCTCTTGCTTGATTTCATGATTATTCCAGTAGAGGGTAGAGTGGGAATGAGTGATTCGGTAGGACTCGTCAGTGTGTGTGTGCCATTAAAGGCTGCATTAGTAATTCCTTGCCCCAGCCAGCTCTGCGTTCGCCTGTATGAATATTTCAGCTAGATGTTTCTGAGGGAGGCTGCGAATAAGGTCGGTCCCAGTTCCACTGCAGCAGCCCTTTCACCATCCATCTGCTGCGTTCTTCAGGCCTCGTCCAACCCGTGTGCCTAGACTGGAGCGGCAGCATGTGTGGGATCCCTTCACGACAGCAGCAACAACATCAGTGCGCCCGGCTCCCTCTCTGAACACATGGCGCATGCTGGGTAGGGCCGCCTCGTCCTGCCAATGAAAGCTCTCACTGCTTTGATCCTGCCTTGCACTCCAGCACTTTATCACTTAAGCAGCTGCTGCGGCTGCCTGTCAGCGAAGCACCACCCCAGACTTCCCCAGAAACCTCGCCCGGCCCGGCTCCTGTCTCACAACCACCAGGAATCGATCAGGATTGAGGCAGGTGCTTAGGCAAGGAAGGCAAATGCAGAGCATGGTGTCAAGAACGATTACCACCAGGCTGATAGAAGTGCTGTTCTGGAGGGAGAATGCAGGCACAATATGTCGCCTGTTCCGGTGCCCAAACTCAGTGCGATCCATACTCCTCCACAGCCATACAGTCTCTGGGGTTCAGCTGTTGCTGAAAGCCCATACTCTGCCTAGACATATCGACTCGTCTCTTCTTGGAGATGTTCTTGAGGTGCCAAAAAATCTCACTGAGGTGTAACAATCGAGAAAATAAAGGGAGTTTCAGGGAGTCTGGTGTCCCCGGAACATGCCTGAGATTACAGCTGCTGATCAGGATAATAATGTGTTTACATGGGTTTGAATTTTTAACTAACTCTGTATTTTTTGTAATAAAGGTCCCAGAAAAGTTTCTCTGGAGACACGCCAACAACTTTTGGCTCTCGAACCTGGAAAGCTATTAAAAATACTCAACTGAAAGGTCCTTTGGGGAACTTGAAGATGCCCTAATCTCATTACTTTAGCACTATTGATAGGATCATTATACAGTTATTATCTTAAGACTTTAATTATGCAGTACCTGCTATTAAACTAATGTGTCAGTAATGAAAGTAATGAAATGAAACTGAATGGTCAAAAACCCAGAGGCCCTGGATTTCAAGCCTCGCCCATGACTAAAGTGTTTACTCCCATGCTATCAAACCACATGGGGTTACAGAGCCATTGCAAACATATATATTACCCAGTATTAATAGTATTAATAATTTGTTATTTTATAGATTATTTTTTAATGATGTTTGGCAAATTATCTGCCTCTAGGTCTGATCACCTCTTTATAAAATGTGAGGTATTGTGTCTTTCTCAGTCTCAGCTCAGCTCATCAGTACTAACATCTAACATTTCTTCATTTTTTACATTTCTGGCTTGCTACTAATTATTTGAAAGCTATGCATTTACCCTGTAATTGCAGACTGAATTCCTATTATACGTTTGTCTGAAACCAAATTGGTTTTATATGCTTGAAAACATCAGTTCCAGTGAGTTTGAACAGTAGGCTGTAGCAGCCCTAAGATATGACAGAAATACATTTTATTAAATCCACATACTTAATACCGGGTTAATAGTGTTGTTCCTCTCACCTCCCTCTACAATAAAATGTGCATTGCCATTGTGATCATGTCTCTGATCAAATGTGGGGGAAAAAGAAGAAGTTTCTAGTTCATTAGAACGGTTCTACCTCAATTTTCCGGGCGCAGTTATTGTTCCTAAGAGGTGCCGAGCATCACACAGCTGAAACTGCATTAAGCTTCCACTTTTTACATGTGCATCTTCAATTAACCTTTTTTTTGTGACTGCTTCAGAGGGCACACAGGATTCGGGCCCTAATCCAATAATTATTATCTGTTGGAAGTACTTGTCTGTGTCCCTTTTATTAAATAATTTTGCGTTTGTTTGTGAGAGCGCGAACGCGTTTGATTAGGAAATGGGCTTTGCTGTTTTAAAAGCGCGGTGAGACGTTAATCAGCCTGAGTAGAACCTCTCGCTAAATACTCTTCAGACAAAAGTAGCTCCAGTCCTCCTACTCAGTCGGAACACTGCGTGAGGTTTGCACAATAAATCACATAAAACAGCCGCTTCGCCCCTATTGTGATGCAAACCCAGTCTGTTTTAGAGTGAAACTAATGATAAATTGATTTTAAACTTCAGTGACTCAAAGGGAATTCCTTTTAAAGCAATGATGCACCACAGAGAACCCTGTGACTAAGCTCCGGGTTTAAATCCCAGCCATGCTGTATGCTGTGCATTCAATGTGTGTGCGTGTGTGTGTGTGTGTGTGTGCGTGTGTGTGTGTGTATTTCTATGTGTGCCAGTATAAGTGGAGAATGCACAAACACCTACACATTAATATACACTATATAGCATGGCTAGGATTTAATGTGTGTGTGTGTGTGTGTGTGTGTGTGTGTGTGTGTGTGTGTGTGTGTGTGTGTGTGTGTGTGTGTGT
>JBBIGB010000001.1:17004849-17020226 GCA_037577075.1 Alestopetersius hilgendorfi | reverse complement strand
GGTGTGAGAGATGGCGTCTTCAGTGGATCTATTGTGCCGGTATGCAAACTGAAGTGGATCCAGGTTGGTCGGCATTGCCCTCCTAATGTGAGCCATTACCAGCCTTTCAAAGCCCTTCATTGTGATGTGTATTTCAGTGTATTACTGCCACCGCTGGACTGGTGACGGTAATACAGTTCAGTTCTCAGAAAAATCCGCGTTAGACCGAATCCGCGAATGTTGATCCGTAAAACTGAAGGGTTACTGTATACACAGATACACGCAACAGAAATAACCCCAACACCACCCAGTCCTCATCACCGCCGGCGCTTTGTTCAGGACAGGAAGCTTCTTCCATAGCGTACCTTTATTAAAGAATAGTTTGTTTGAGCATCTCAAAATGGTTAAGCAAAAATACAGGGAAAGTGCAGATGATAACTGGCACCCTCTTCAGTTTGTTTGCTCACCAATCATTTTAACCCTTAGTAAGCCTCACTTTGGTAGTCAATTAAAAAAATAGCCATCGGTCTGAACCACTTGCCTTTGATGTCAGTGTTGGTCTTATCCTACAGAATGAAGATTCATTTTCTAAATGCATCTACACAAGACTCCTGAAGCACTTCCATTATGGTTTGTTTTGTGCTATATTTGATCTGAGTGCTCACAGCTGCGTAAACGTTATTTATGCTTGTTTATTCAGGGACGTCAGACTTTTGTTGGAAATTGGAGGTGGGTACAGACGTACCATGCGGACCCCCCCGCAACAGCTCACTAAATACAGCTTTTAAATTAAAGGTCATTTGGAATCAATTCAGTTCCTTTCCTGTTTCTCTACCCGCTGCATTCTATTCTGGTTCATTCATCTGTTTCTAATTCTACCCAAAAAAAGAAAATAAAGAAACGAAAGCACTCGGACCAGTTAAAAAACCACAGCTTTAATAACATTCAATTCAAAAAGGTTCAAAATTTTAATACATTTATATTTGTGCAGATATATATTATGTTATATACAATTTTTTTTAAAAAATGTCAATTCAATAGCCACATGATATAATAGATTAATGTTTTAAGTTAAAGAGAAGAAAAAATTAGAATGTTGTTAACAGTGCGCTCCAAGTTTACAGTCACTCCTTCCTCCAACCAACCAGCAGGAACAGATAAAGGATTTAAGCACAAAGCATGGGTTAAATAATCACACTACCTACAATATTCTACCTCGTAAAAGAAAGCATTCAATTTCTCTGCAAACAATGAAGAGTGAGGAGCTATAAAGAGGGATCCAGGAGGCGTGGTGCAAAAAAAAAGCTTCTTGCAGCCGAGAGATCGAGAGAACACCTCGCAGCACCGAGACTAGAGGCTCTGAACTGGGCAAGGCCTTTGCTTTTCAATCAATATGTGCAATTATGGAGGCAAAATTCCAGCTTCAGCTGCGGAATAATGATCATCCCCAGCCATCATTTCCAGTCTTCCAGCAGAATGTCATAGTCCTGTTATTATAATGCCTGTTATTACATAAGACCACAAGACCAGTGTGGTGTAGTCCTCACTGAGGGCAACAATAAACATGTCTCCAGCTCTACTGAAAACACACACAATCAACGTCACTTGGAAAAAAAAAAAAGATATAGAAACAACCATCATGCAAACACGGTCACTGTTTCGCTAAATACGTTCTCCCTCTTAGCGCCATGATTTCATAAGATCAAGAAAAAACATGATTACTTAATAAATCATTTTTAACTGAGAGCGAACCGACGCTGATAGGCACAAACCACTGGCATCCTAGTGCAAAGGGACTGACAATCAGTAGGCTGAAGGTGAGCGGACGCGTCCATCAGTTAGTTGTCCTTTTCCACAGAAAGTGCGATGCGTGAGGCCCTCGCTTCCTCCACGTTCACTGCATTCGCTGCCCGCAGGGGCATCTCCTCGTAGGGCGGCGGCGGCACCTCCACACTGCGGTTCGAGGAATCCGCGCGCTGGCCGGACTCCGACTGGATGAGGGACGATAAAGGGCTGTGCTCGGACGAGGCCAGCAGGAGCTGGGTGGGCCCCCGTAAGGGCGGGAGCCGCTGACCCCAACTGCCATAAACCGCCTCCTCATAGGTGGGCAGAGACACGGGCAAACCGTCCACCATCAGGTCCAACTGGTCAGAAGACCGCCTGCTGAGAGAGAGGCAGACGTGACCACACTGACCGCAACCCTTAAATATTAATTTAGGTTATTAATCAGCAGCCAGTCTCACTGTTAACCTCCGTCACCTTAAAGATCAGTGGAGCAATGAATCATTTCCAAACCTCCTCAGCTTTGAAAACCCTGCACACCTATATCATCACACGGTGATCACAAACAGTCTTCCTTGTGGTTTCTGCCACTGTATAACTTATCTTTAAAAAAGATGTTGTTTAGCTACAACTAGTGAGACCCAGCACTACAACAGTGAGTAAGGAAACCGGCTGCTTTCACTTTGCAAGTAAAGAAATGCTGATACAGCTTTCTCTTAAAATAACAGGGTAGAATATCCCTTTCTCATTTTTATATGTTATTCAGGTTTATTATAGGTTATTTTAGGTAAATCTACCTAAAACCATACATTTGCAGGGCAGCAGCCATCTTCAAGCAATTTTTGGAGTTAATACATACTGAACATGACTTTGGTTTGCAATGAAATATGAGAAGTTTCCAATTAGCTTTCAGCAACAATAGCCTAACAGCTACAATTAAAATGTAACGAAGACAACGGCAGGCAAGCCTGGGCCCTGACTCACTATGTTTGATGGGGAAAACTGTGTGAATGTAATTTGTTGACTATTGATTTAAACCAGGTTTGGACTAAAAACACTCCGGTCACTGTGGGGTGGTGCAGGGCAGGCAGCGCACCTTTGGGAATGACAGGGGTACAGCCGGGACTTGACCACCATGCAGGCCGTGGTGGTGAGGAGGAAGATGGACACTCCCACAGCAGTCGTAGCCACACTCGGAATCGAATTGCTGGCTTTGTTTGGGTCGTCGTGTTTTGCGTGGCCTGCTGGGAAAAGCAGAGTTGAATCAATTACCCATCAGGACACACAGTGCTGGCACGTTTTCTTCTTAAAGTCTTTGGCTCTAGGAAAAGTGTCGGTGCAAGCGGACGGCTGCAGTCTTTGATATGACGCAGTAGTTTTCCGAGGGCTTTAAACGCCTCGGAACACGAAATATTGGTTAGTATGGCGACTTCGCTCACTTCCTTCACACTCTGGTTTCCTGCCTCTTTGTGGCTTCGCTTGAAAGAGGAAGCAAGTAAACGTGTGAGAGAAGAGAGTCTAGCTTTTGGGTTCCACTGTGCTCCAGTGCCTTATAAAGACGTCGGTCATTCAGGCTAACATTTCTGCTTGTGCAAGTCCTGTCTGTAGGAGCACTTCCTCCGTCCCGAATGTGGAACTAAAGCCTGACAAAAGTGAAATGTGTCTGTTTCTACAGCAGCATTTGCTTCCATTCATATTCAGAACTGTGCAAAAGTCTTCGGTACCTTGTTTAAAAGCATTTTTCTTCGTGTTTAAAATCCGAATGTGTCTTTCTGCTAGTCACGTTAACATTAGAATCAGTGCAAACAAACAAGAAAGCAGTAAAAAGTATCAGATTAGTTCTGTGTGTAACAGTAGTCGATACTGTGTGAGCTGGTGAGGAGAACACAGGTTCGGTTCCAGGTTCCACCTCAGTTCCTCCAGCTGTTGTTTGGATGGTGAAACTCCATCAGCAGCTCCTGATTTAGTTTAATGAAGGACTGATCGAACTGAACCAGGTTTCTAATGGAAACTACAAGTAAACCTTCCACAAGGAACACAATGATATACTAAACATAATCACGATTTACTGCATAATGTTATTTTTCTTTAGTATGTTTAGTAATATTAATGCCAAGAACCCTCATAGCTTTTAGATATTATTGTCATACTTTTGCACAGTACTGTATATCACCCTATTGCTGTATTACTGTATACAAAGCAGACTGTGCTGATGAGTGACGTGTTGGATCCAGATCATTTGGATCCAGAGAGTAAAAAAAAGGATTTTGTTCCTCAAACCAGCAGCAGTAGGTTGTTGGAGAAAAATCCTGGGGAGGATCCAACCATCATTAAGTGCAGGTGAATGTCTGGAGCCCTCACCTTGCTCAGGTAAGCATGTCGGCCCTCGCGGAGCCCAGGCCCCTTTAAGGCACCGGGAGCGGTTGACCCCGTGCAGCAGGAAGTAGCCCGGCTTACAGAAGAAGTAGATGCTGCTCTTTGGAGCGAAGCCCCTGCAGGGAGAAGGCTTGCAGAAGAAGCCGCTGTGCTCCGGCATAATCGGATGAGAGCAGTTTTGACCTGAAAGCACCAGATGAACACGACTAAATCAACAAATCATTCGTTATTCATTACATAACAGCCTAATTACGAGAAAAACCTGTTTTTGTTCCTTGTGGGATGGAACCTCTCTAATAACAAAACACATCTCATAAGTGGACGCAATCAGATATTGACTAAATTACAAACGAATGACTAAAAGTAGCTGCAGGACACTAATTCAGTGGTGGCTTTATGGGTCTTATCTATGGTGCTGCTTGGTTGGAAATGACTAATACTGTCACGAACCTTTGGTAATGTCTGGCAGGGCACTAAGGAAGAAGAAGCCATAGGTCACAGCAGCATGCAAACAAGGCCACAGTGACAGTCGCCGTGCAGACATCAAAAACGCTGGTCCTGTCGGAACATAAACACACAGAGCCATTAAAGACCATTTATGTAAAACACACACATACGTACACACACAAACCCAAAACGTCCCCACTGACGGAGTTGGTGAGAAGCTGAGAGACTGCGTCATACATCGTTTTCACATGAAACACTGTCTTCATCTTATCTTCCCCATCTTAAAGATGGAGAGAGGAGATACACAGCGCTTGCTTCAGGCCCACAGCTGCCTCGGAGGGGCCCTGGACCCGTGAGCCACATGCAGGCCTGGCTCTTACTGTAAGAGGAGGGGCGCGTGCACAGCTGCAGTTGCAACAGCTGGTTACCACCACACCCAAACCCTGACCCTACAGAACGAGGAGCCGCCGAGCGTGAAAAAGAAAGGAGGTCATTAAATAGCTTGATGTGAGAACGCCTGGTGTGCAGCTGAGGCCTGGTGCTGAGATGACTAGTCAGCACTGCCGCAGCTTCCTGTTCAGGCTTCGGAAAGTAATACAGAAAGGTGAACAAAAATATAAACAGGAGGGTGTCTTTTTCGTGCCACGACTATTGCCAAGATGCAATCATCTCTGTAGTCCTCGGGGAAGGTCCCCTCTGGTTTTGGGTGGCATTCTCACAGCCTGCTAAAGTGCACGCCAGACCGCAACCGTGGGTGTGTGGCACCTTCTTCATAAAATATAGTATAAAAATCAACAAGCACAGCCAGCGACAGAAGTCTGAGCGAGGATCAGTGAAACAGGCCCTTCTGCAATAGAGTTCAGAGAAAAAAGATAAAAACGTCACGCTGTCCTGGATATCGTCAGTATTTCATTCAATTTTCACTATTTTTTTTATTCTAGTGCCCTTGTCTATCTGTGTCAGACCTCAGCGATGGATAAATGATGCTTGGGGAGCTTTTTGTGTGTTTCTGCCACATTACCCGCTCTACGATAACTACTCTGGCTAATGTGTGATGAGTAAGCAAGACCACAACTGTACAATATGAGGCGGCCAAATATGTGACACAGGCGACGCCGCGGCTCTGCCGTGCACGTTTTGTTTTGGCTAGGCCCCCAAAAACAGTGAGTAAGCTCCCATTATGGTCACGTTTCGGTGCTGGGCCAGAACGTGAATCTTCAGGAGGTGAATTAGTAACGAAAAACAAAAACACCAGCTCAGTGCTGCACGTCGCTCCTTCTGCTGGGTGAACAGATGGACGGAGTAACGCAGCTCAGCAGCAGCAACAGCAGACAACTACAATACAACCATCTCAGGATGAACATCACACAATCATATTTATAGAACTGATAGAAGAATACAAGAAGGATGTACACATGGACAAATGTATTGGGTCACACCTTCATTTTTTAATCCAGGCGGTACCTTGCTTCCAGTGAATGAGATTCTTAATGCTTCAGCAGACCAAGACATTCTGGTCAACTCTGTGGACCCAGTTTGCGGCAGAACCTTTTCTATTCCAGCAGGACTGTGTCCCAGAGCACAAAGCGAGCTCCATAAAGACATGCTGGAGGAGTTCAGTGTGGAAGAACTTGACTGGTCACACAGAGCCCTGACCTCAACCCCATCCAGTACCTTTGGGATGAACTGGAACGGAGATTGTGATCCAGGCCTCATAAATGCTACAGAATGAATGGACACAAATCTCGTGGAAAGCCTCCCAATAGTGGAAGCTGTTTTAGCTGCAAATGGAGGACCAGCTCTATATTAAAGTCTAAGGAGCTGAATGCTGTGTCTTTATAGTCCCTGTTGGTGTAATGATCAGGAGTCCCAGAACTCTAGTCTATGTAGTGAAGGCGTGGATGGAAACACTGGAATAATAATAAACACACATGAGGGAATAAAAGCCAGCACTGTCTCCTGCTGGTCAGCCCGGTTCCAGATCTTTCCTGCGATTGTGGTCAGCTGTGAAAAGCCTTTTGATGAGGCCCCCCCCCACACACACACACACACTTTGGCTTGCACTGAACAGAGAGAGCAGAGGAGCGGGATGGACGGAGATCGGGGTCTCTTACCTGGGGCCGTAGCGCTGGATGGAGAATG
Source organism: Alestopetersius hilgendorfi (assembly GCA_037577075.1). Classification (NCBI taxonomy): domain Eukaryota; kingdom Metazoa; phylum Chordata; class Actinopteri; order Characiformes; family Alestidae; genus Alestopetersius; species Alestopetersius hilgendorfi. The sequence continues at coordinate 17,013,500 of JBBIGB010000001.1, read as the reverse complement.
TGTTGAAGCTGGAGAAGCTGCAGGTCGACCCTCAGGAGATCTTAGATCATGTTCCTCAGGTCTTTATAGCCGGATCCGCTCTCGGTGCGCGCGCAGAGCGAAACAGCCGCTAAACGCCAGGCGCCTCATTCAACAAGTGCGGCCGCTCGGATGAGTCACCGCTCAGATGCGCGCCCAGCTGCGCTCCTGATTGGCTGCGACTGCCGCGTCACCAGCAGCGGCCCCTCTGATTGGCTGGCTGAGCTAGGTGAGGGAGAAGAGCGCACCTCCGGACGGGCTGCGGCGCCAGTGCGTCACTTTCTGGAAACACACATCAAAAAAACACACAGAGAGAAGTGACTGCAGCTTTATATATATATACATGAGATAGTGCACACAAACACTATCTCATGTAAAACTGCACATATATATATATGTATGTATATGCAGTTTTACATGAGTGTTTGTAGTGTTTGTGTTTAAATTTGCGGATCTGAGTTTTATTTTGAATTTTCATATTTGATGTTTGTGTTCAAGTTGAAAGGAGGTGATCTATGATCATTTTTCATTATCTACCAAACCCAGTGCTGGTAAAGATCAGTTTTACATTAACCAGTGAAGGAGGTGGTTTATGATCTGATCGCTTTTCATGAACTCTGTCATTTGCATATTAGTGCTGGGGAAAAAACACTTGACTGGCAAACAGATCTGGTGGCAAAGTGTTACTTTAAATGAAGGAAGTGGTTTATGATCGTTTTTCATTGTTTGTCAAACCCGCGCAGGAAAAATCCCCAGATCTGACGCGAGTGTTATTTTTACTTTGTGTTCGAGCTGATTGAGATGGTTTGGGGTTATTTATTACAGATCTGATGGCAAAGTGTGAGACAGACGCTGCTGATTCTGGGGCAGGAAGCTCTAAAAATACACGCCGAGCCCAAAATGCTGTAATGGCACAGGGCTGTTGCTTCCGCCGCTGAAAGTCTTTTATCTGTGACCGATCAGCTTCCCCTGATGAGGTTCTGAGAACTTTTCCACGAAAGACAGTTGCAAGTTCCCATTGTACTGAATTACTGTAATTTAAAGCGCCCTATTATGCAATATTTTACAGAACATTCAGTCCGTTTCTGAATGAGCCACAGGCCAGAGATTATTTACCTGGAACAGTCCGTTTCATTCTAAAGGATAAAAAGATGCTTGGGAGATGGTCTTCAAGAAGAATCATGGTCTTGGTATATAAACCCGCACACGTTTTAATGGAGCCTGATGTGGGTTAGGAAAACCCCACAATTTCTTTCGTGAGGTAAAAACTAGAGTTCCGTACATTAATAAAATTGTTACTAACTCTGTAAAGTAGTTTTGCTTAAAAAAAAAAAAACAGCTTGAGAAGCACAGCAGTGGGACATCATAGTACATCTAGTATCAGTACAGAAGCGGTCAGGGCAGGAGGTCTCAGAAACAGGTATGAAAACGCTGAACCTAAAATGCTTTCCTTTAAAATACACTACAGGTTGGTTTCCAAGACCCAGATTAAGCCTAAACCAACTAAAATAAAAATCAATTTTAATGACGATTCATCACTGGGAGAGCAATATAGTATGAGATTAGGCTTAATCTACAGCCGAAATAACGGACAAATGTCAAATCGCATCCAAATACTGGTGAATTTAACTCACTCAGATCTTTCAATCTAACAGAAAGGCACTGCCGGTAGAATGGGACGCATTCTATGACGATTGTGCTCCATAGCAAGTGTAAAGGTATAAAGCCTTGGGCCAGAAATTAATTCACGTCTTCAGGAGGTCCAGTATCTGTGGGATGAGCTGGAGTCTAATCATCCAACCTCAGGACCCGTCTTGACTAAGGCCCTTATGGCTGAATGCAGTTCGTCACAAAAGTGGACCAATCTCTAGTATAAAATCATCCCATTAGATGGTTGTCAGGGCAGTTGGTGGCCTGGTGGTTGTTCCTGCAGTGAGGTCTTGGGTTTGAATCCCATGACTGCTAGTGGCACCACTGAGGAAGCCCTGAACGAGGTACCACCCCCACACACTGCTCCCCAGGCGCTGCGTTCCTGGCTGCCCCCTGCTTCACTCGGTGAATGGGTTAAACACAGAACTTTACATTGTTCACACTGTGTGCTGCGGTGTGTTCACGTGTGACTGTAAGGGACCACACTTGTAAAACCTTCAGTGAGAGGCTGTTAGTGCGGCGAGGAGATACAGGTGCAAACGAATACAAGTGTATCGCACAAATCAGAGCAGTGGCTCCGTTCCTCTTCATTCAGTGAACGTTTGGAAGATCTTCAGCTTGGTCCCTGGCTTTGGATTCCTTACCAAAGAGAGAAACTGTATTCCTCCTTCCTTTAACATGACTAATCCAGCCTTATCAGATGAGCAGAGTCTCTGGCCATCACAGTCAGACTCTTCTAACCAAATAGAGTTGTTCACATCCTCGAATTCTGTTAGTCATACTGGGAGGAACGCTTTCTCCTGATGGCATCACTGCAAGTCATTATTCACCGCTTGTCATATTCTCCCACCACTCTGCTGGTTGAGAAACAAAAGGGTTTATCAGAGAACATGCTAACGCACCTCACACGGCGCTTAGTTACACAAATACACCTAAAGCAACATTTCAAATCACATTTACTTCCTCATAAAAATGCAGGTGTATATAATCCTTCAGTTATTAGATCAGATCTATTCTGGGCTATTCGGGCTGTGAGGTCGGTGCAAGACGTGATAAAGATGGTGCTGCGTTTGTCAACAGGGAAGACGGAAATTAAAAGCGGGTGCAAAATAAATAAAGCCCACAATGAAACATTTGTATGAGGGAAAATGTATTTGCAAAAAAAAAAAAAACAAATCAAAAAACGCTGAAATGCTGAAAGTCCTTTTTAACAATTCACAAATCATGGAATTAACTGATATGGTGTGACTATAAAAAGTGATGCTTTTTTTTTTTGCACAACATGACTACGGTTAACAGAAGGAGCGGAACACTGATGGAAGGTGAGCAGGCCAGTCAGTAGTAGTCACAGTCCAGGACTCCGGGCTTCCGTTTGAGGAGGTTAACCTAAACTTCAGGAGATTTTAATTAAAGACCGTCTCATCCAAACCGCGTTCGCACATCAAACGTCTATGAAAAAGGTATGACTTTGTTCATGTTTCCATTTCCAATCAAACAAACCGATTCTTCGACAAACTACAGGCTGGCAAAACAGTTTACAAATATTGCTGGAAAAAAAAAAAACTGCACACAGGCCGACATTCATCACGAGAAACCAGCCTTCAAAAGTAAAGGCAATGTAGAAATCCAAACAAACAGATCTGATAGGAGGAGAAACATTAGGCGTGTATGACAGAATCAGTACCATCTGTTTCAGCACATAACTACTTAAAACCATCAGATCAAGTTCAGAGATGCTATGGTAGTACATGAAGGAAACTCCTTTATACAACCGCACACTGTCAGACCACTGCCTGAAAGCAAAGCTGAAGTGTTACTCAATCGGATCCATTAGTATTAAAGACACGGATATAACAGTATCAGCCCAGATTGGTCGTATCTTACATACATACAGAGGATGCACTGATTTCATAAATGTACCACTTTAGTGAACAGAAGTAGAAACCACCAAACATTGCAAAATAAGAATCACACCACCAACAAAAAAAAAGTTACTGTTAAATTGTATGAACCTTGTTCTTATGAACCATGAGACAGAGAGAACTACAGCATGTTCTATTTCACATTCCAACAACATGAATAAGGCTTGAGGCTACAGGGGCTCACACTCATACAAAAGAAATAAGTCTTTGTGAATGTTTTGCAGTTGCGTCAAATGAAGATGTTGCAGCCGAAGTCATTGGTCAAACCCTGCAGTGTCCACCGAGACAGCACACGTCTTCCCACACTGAGGATTTCCACACATTAAGGCCACGTGATCTTAAAGGAACCATCAGGATTCTGATCCCTGGGTCCAAAACCCCTCTGTGCTTCTGACACTTCCAACTCTCCCCAGCAATGTTTCAAACCAGCAACGTGATTCTACCGATGCTATTTCTTCATCGACAACAGTTCATTACACTCCTACAGGTTACATCTACTTTCTCTGGCATTAAAAGTGTTAGCATTTCATATTAATTTCATATATTTTATACTTTGCTCCAACGGTTGATTGTCATTTTTTTGGTTCCACCTCCAGACCATTGGAGCATTTTTGAGGGGGAAAAAAACAATTAAACAATTACTACCAAAAAATTACGTTCACTAACTTTTTTTTATAACAAAAAATCTGTGACTACAGCTGAACTAGAGTGGATTAGAAATGTTAAGCCATTAGGACAAATATCTCTCAAAATATGTACAGGATCAGACAAGCCTCCAGTCGAAATTCTTTCTATAGGAGATCTTTTGTGTAGCTGTTAAAAACATCAAACTACCTACGAGACTAAACCCGGTGCGGTGCAGAGACGCTGCTGATTTTTGTCCTGCACTCTTCCGAAAGATCGTCTTCTCCAATTCAACCAGAAGTCAGTCCACCCATCCGCTAAAGGCCTGTACGTGTGACGGAAGAAGCGACAGGCTGTGTCGATTAAAACATATCCAGGGAATTTAATTACACCATTTTTCTGCACAATTTCTATTTTTTTGCCGAGTTTAACATAGAAAAAACACGTGTCCTAACCTGCACAGGTCATGATCCATTTTCTATTGAACTTCCATGTTAAATTCTGCAAATAAACAATAAATGCATTAAAATGCAAGGTGTATTTCTATTTGGCGATGGTCGACTAAACGGAATCTGACGAAGGCGTCCACACGTTTGCATACGGCATCATGTATAAGCTCTGTGTGCTGGTGTAGTGTGTCTGATTTAGTGTTTGGGGTTTTTTGTACTAGCAGGTTAACTAGTATTTTACTCTCTCACCTCGCTGTATGAGTGGTCTTTGGTTGATCGCTAAGTACTAGCTAATATGCTACTAGCCTCAGGAGTCTAGGACTAGAGACCAAGGCACTGGTGGCGCCCCACTGTGAAATACGGTTACACACTCGAGGAGCTACATTAACGCGCGAGTGCTTTATGGTAGTGTTCAAGCACCAAATCTACGCTGCAGACGCGGTTCTAGAAGCTGCTTCACATTCGGATTAAGCTTAGTCTCCACAGCTCTAGTCTACATAAACTTTAGCCCTAGTAACACGGAAGATGGCAGGGAAGCCCGACTCTGGTCCCGGACAGCAATAGCATTTCAGAGTTTACCATTTTCTCAGATTAAACACACCGGATTCAGCTCATATGCTAATTAGCATGCCCTTCAAGAGCTGAAGTGGGTGCAGATCAGAAGAAACGCTAAACTCTGCAGCGCTGTGGCCCCTGCTGAGCTCGGTAGCCAGCGATAAGCTTTACATTCATGTAGTGCAGTTCTCTTCCCGCTCACAGGCTGCGCATTAAAAGATTCGATTATGCCTGGGGGAAAAAACACAGAATTTCAACAGTCATGTGGCAACAGGGTTCGAAGAGCCCTTCAAATGGGTCCCATTACACTGTTCTACAACAGAAATCCCTCAGTAACAGTCAATGTCTAAAGCCATCAAGGTATGGTGCTATAATAAGCCTTCAGATTAAGTTTCAGCAACCCCTCCCACAGCTCTTCAATTAAAAAAAGGAATTAAATGGAAGAGTGACATTTCATTATTTCATCGTAGCAATTCACACAGGTTCCTGTGTGCTGGAATCAAAGAAGAAAGGGAGTGCAGCTTCAATCTCAAAACAGTGCTTCACTGTCACCCAAAGTAGAAAAAAAAAAACAATATATAAAAACATGACATAGCTCTATGTTTATCAAACTTCCATAAAACTAGAAATGGTCTGAAATAAAAGCACACTTCCAGTGTTTACCTAGTATAGTGTTGTAACAGGAGCCTAGTGTTTGTGTTTTTCTTCTGATAAAGTAAAAATATAGCTCTTTGTCAGTAGTTATTTTCCCCTTTGAACTGATTTGAAGGAGGAAAGTGGTTGCGGTGCAGAAGGTGAAGTTTCAGTTAAGAGAAGGAACTTAGTTTCCGCTGTTAGAGGAAAAAAGGAAGCTCCGCAAAGCTTCATTTGGTGAAAAAATCACTGATTCTTCACCTAGAAATACAGTCCTAGGCACAGGGCTTAAAGCCACTGGGAGATGATACTTCCAAAAAGCAAAACAAGCCAAAAACTCTAACAAAGGAGGAACACTGGAACCAAATTCTCTCAAAGATGGCATTTGCCAATACTGTGTGCACGGGACCATAAAATTAGTGTAAAATAATGATTTTTTTTTCCTTTGAAAGCTTCTTTTTCTGTCTTTTCTACAGCTCTCAGTTCTGGCCTTGCATCATGTTCACAGTACCAACATCTGGCTTTGTTCTTTCAAATGCTTGACCAGAAAGATAAACAGTATCTAACATGTGCAGAGTAGCATCACTCTCTCTCTCTTTTTTCTCTCAAGAGGTCTCCCGCCTCAAAGGAATAGTGCTCTGAGCTCCTCTAAGGCTGTTCGAGGTTCAGCGCTAGCCCTGCGCTCATCTCATGCGGTTCTGCCTCATAAGGGGTACAATACAGGAGGGAGGGCCGGATTTGCCCAGGAATGGGTGCTTGAGCAGCTCCTGAGCTGTGGCCCTCTGGGCAGGGTCTCTAACAAGCATCCTGTCCAAGAAGCCCTTCAGAAGTGGCGAAACCTAAAAGAGTAAAAGAAACGAAACAAAATCCATGTTGAAGTTAAAAAACAAAAATGAAAGACAACAACAAATGGACAGATTACTGCAGGACCTTGTGAAGGTTTTTCAGTTTGGGAGGCAGGTTGTCTCGGATCATCTTCATTGCCTTCAGTGGAGGTTCGTTGAAATATGGAGGCTCTCCATCGACCATCTCAATGACCATAATGCCAAGAGACCAAATATCCACCTGTAGAGATGAGCATTATTTCAGGGTTCTTTAATGCACTTTCCTGGCCATAGCCATTGATGTATTAAGTTTCTAACCTGATAAAAACACCAACAGGAATGTTACAGTGCTATTTGCTACCACAATGGCAATGTTTACATTGTTCCATGCTATGCCACAGGTCTTTTTACATTAAGGGTAAAATACATGCACAGAGTGATACAATAAGGTGGACAATCAGGAGCTCACTTCTTGTCCGTACGGCAGTCTCGAGATCAGCTCAGGGGCCATCCAGTACGGGGTTCCTACCAGTGACTTCCTTCGCTGGACTTCTTTTGAGACTTGAGCACAAAAGCCGAAGTCAGACAGCTTCACCTAGGAGTGAACCAAAGAGGAATAAATGATGAGCATGCAGTACAGAACATCCTGTGTGAGAAAGTTTGGCAATAGCAAAGTTTCTAAAATGAGGTCGCACACTGTCCCGACAATACGAAGCTGATGACGTAGTTTCTAGTGGGACGGACTGATGCACCTTTTCACAAGAGGACATTTCCTTTGATGTTCTTGCCAACCACAGTGAAATGTCTCATCAATCCAGTAACAAGAACATTACCCAATAACATTTGTACATTTCCCACATGGCAGACAAAGTAAAAATAAATACCTAGGCCATGTTATTAGCAAGATATCACATACTTTAATAGATTCATACAGTGTTCTAAACATATTCTTAGGGACGTCAAGACAGTCTCCTATTCCTATTTTACTCCTATTCCTGCATGTTGTGGAAAGGTACATCATAAAAATTGAGGTTCCCAAAAACCAGCGAATTAGAGAACCTGCACAGATCCGGAGCTATGTGACCTACTTTTGGTTCACGTGACGTCCGGAGAGGCACCAGGCCAAGAAATTAAGTGACATATTACTGAGTCAAAATAAAGGTGGTAAAACAAGCAAGAGAACAGGAGCACCCCTTCTATAAATGATTAAAGTTCTCTGTTTCTATTTACCCAGTGAAGCTAATCAAGTTTTCTGACTTTGCATTGTGAGGTTGATTAAACATATGAAGAATTACAGCCTCAGGGGCACTGCATGAACAGTCCTGTCCAACATGATATGAGGAAATGAAACATTTAAAAGCAAACACACACACAAAGCCTGCCGAGAAAAAGCTCAGGGTTACCAAGAAAACTTCCTCTTCTCTAACCGCAACCACAATTAGACACTGCCCCAATGTGACACCGCTACTTATTTTTGCTCAACAAGAGGGTATGGCACCACCTTGTGGGTCCCAGACACATTATAGCTGAGAGGGGTTTTAACGAGAAGTTTCATAAGAGAAAGGCGATTAGAAATTGCGGCGATGGTTTTGACACTTTCGATAGTTTCATGGTTCTAAACCCTGTTTATGTTGGCTGCTGGAGCGCTGTGCTACGTTTCATTGATCCTTCCGAATTTCTGATTCTACTAATATAAATATAAACGGTAATTCAAGTTTCTACAAATGGTATATGAAACGGCAGACATGTACATAAAGATACAAGAATTGGTACACAACTCCAATATCAGGACATCCCATTATTATATATATAGTGCTGGGCCGTTAACCTCTGTATCTCTCTCTCTCTCTCTCTATATCTCTCTCTCTTTCTTACTCTCTCTCTTACTCTTATTCTCTGGCTCTCTCTCGTTCCTGACTTTTCCGTATTTAAACCTCGGGTTTATATTTACATTTTCTTTAAGGGTAATGTATTAA
>JBBIGB010000001.1:16899819-16916579 GCA_037577075.1 Alestopetersius hilgendorfi | reverse complement strand
TGACTTCACCCCCCCCCCCCCCCCCCTCCTCTCCCAGCCAGCGCTCAGCTGCCGCGTGGTCCTGTAGCGCACGAGCTACAGCTTAGCCTGGCAGGCTGTGAAACCTCCTATATCTTCCATTACCCAGGAAATCTCGACCGAAACCTGCAGAACCCGCCCTGCTCGCAGGCCGCCGGGGGGGCAGCGCTGTTTCACTGCAGCCGTACGTCCTGCTGAACAGTTTTGCCTTGTGTTAACGTCCAGCAGAACACAATGACGGACCCTGAAGCCGCGTTTTTCCTCATGACTGTCTCAGAACCAATGGGTTTGGGGCGATAAGGCAGAAATATTGCAGGATTTGAAGACGTTATACACAATATTAAATACTGTTGAGAAGAACACAGTGCACCAGCAAATCAGTTTAAAATATAACAAGTTTAACCCCCCCCCCCCCATGGTGTGTTCATGTATGACAGAATGATGACTTTCACTTCAATATGATTGGTATAAACGTTATGTACCCATCTGTCTGTCTATTTACTATCTATCTTCATCTGTCTGTTTGTCCATCCATCCATCTATCTTTCAATCTAGTGTAGATATAACAGTGAAAAGGGCAGATTATTTTCGGATGGTCTTTTTCCCCCCAACAGCCCCTCTCTGTATGTTTCTCATGAAGTACTGTTTTATGTATTTTGATTGTGTTTGAAGAATCGAAAATGAGCATGAAGAATCGCTCATTTTGTTTTTATCTGGCAGTGGAGATGCTTTTTTTTTTTCCCCTCGAGGGTCACTGACCTCCATTGGTTCAAAAATAAACAGACCCCTAAAAACACAGAGGAAGCACGTGCAAGTAAGGGGGAGGGGGCTTTGTTGTGCTGGCAGATGCGTGTGCGTATCTGTGCTCTTCCTCTTTACGTGCACCAAGGAGGGGTGGTGTATCTCTTCAGTGTAGAGACACACACACACACACACACACACACACACACACACACACACACACAAATAGAGAAAAAAAGTCACTTGTTCCCAAAAACTGTGCTGCCTAGGCACATCCTGTTGGAGAGGAGTGCAAGCTTCCTGCTAGAGCTGTGCAGTCACTTTGGACTGTATTGGTAACTTCTTCATAAAACATGTCATGAAGGACTTTCAGACGTGTCTATAAATAATGGAGCACTTCAGCACCACTAAGAACTCGCCGACCAGTCGCAGATGTGAGTCACAGACGTGTTCTGTCAGTGTTGGGTTATTCATGCTGAGTGAAAGCATTTAGTCATTTTCTGTCCATGTTACACAACCCGTAATATCAGCTCTGTCATCTGGTGGCAACAGTGTTGTATGGCGTTTTAATACCTATGACAATTTTACCATCAGGGCTCAAGAAGTCTAATATCTGTCATGTATTAACAGTCTAATCCAAATTCCGTAATGCACTGTCTTAATGTTATTCTGTACCTTGAATAAAGGTGGCCAGTCCACAGTCTGTCTTCTGCTGGCCTTTTGGAAAGGCAGAGTGTTCTACATTGTCCTCTTGCCCTGAAATCCCTTTAGCCAGTCTGGTCCAGGTCAGCCCTTTAACCAGGCTGTCAGAACAAGGCCTCTGTAATATGGGCCCTCTAGAATAGTGGAACAGCTGTGTGCTCCAAAAAACATTACTAGGACCAAAAAAGGTTCAATTTTTCAGCTCCCTGTTCTGCCATTTTCTGCTCGACCCAGACAGTAATTGTTGCCCCAGCTTATGCTCTTAGGGGATCATAATAGTGGTCTGTGGGTGTTTTTTTTTTTTTTTTGACTAAGGGTAGCTCTGTCTGTGAATGTTCAAGGATATAATCTGTCCTAATCTTAATTCCTCAGGAGGGATCGTGGTCCAAGGTGGTAGTTTCACTCAGGTATTAGCTCAAAATGTGCTCTGCAGTTATTTCGCTGCTTTAAAAATGAACAAAGAGGATAGCATAAGACTTTTTTTCATAAGATACTCCTTTTTACTTTTCTCAAAGAAGCCTTCACAACACCCTTTTCATCATTTTGGGCCATTTTCTCATTGTCCAACTGGAGAAATTTTGTTCAAACCGGAGTCATGAGACTGCCACCTCTGCAGGCCTGTTTATGAGAAGGTTTGAGGCTTCGGCATGACTGTGCATATTGTTTTTGTTTCTCTTTCATTTGGTCTTCCTTTCTTTCTTGCATTTTTGCTTTCTCGTTTGCCCTGCCTCTTTTGCCCCCCTTTCCCGAGTTGAATCAGTGAACAAATCTCACCCCTCCCCCCTCCCCCCTCCCTCCTCCCTCAATGAGGATCTGGCCATGTGCTCCTCACTCGCATTGCATGTGACGGTGCCCAAGCCATGTTTACCTTCTCCGCACGACCTAATCAGCATGGTCTTCTGTGCAGGCGGGGCCAAGAGGCTTTAACTGGAGGAAGGGAACATGAGGGGGGAGGGGGAGTTCTTTTTGTGCGAGGAAGAGACAGCACTACAAAGCCTAATTACCACTGTCAGCCTCTTTCTCTGCCTCTTTCTGCCCTCTCCTATACATCACAGCCCCGTCTGCTTTGTCTAAAAGCTCTTTTTGTTTTTGTAAAAATGTTTTGGCTCTTCAGCTCTGTTTCCATCATGGCTTTCATCTTCAATTTATTCCCATTTCATCCCCTGAAACTCTGAAACTCGCCCCAGATGTTGTTCTTCCCAGACCGAACCAGACTGTGACGGAGAAGCAGCGGCTGAGCCTGCACCGATTCAGACAAGAGACGGTTTAGCTCAGTTAAGCCTTACAGAGCGGGACGGGGGCTTCGGGAGTTCACTGGGTTGGAGTGTTTGTAGAGCAGCTCGGCCTGCTGGTGAATAATTGTGGTAGGCATGCACAGCTGTGGAGGGGCCTGGCCTCACTCTGCTCTGCTCTCATGCAGCCTAGAAAGGAAGGGGTTGGCACCAGAGCCCAGCAGCAGAAGGGGCCTGGTGAAGACAGTCAGAGAAGAATGTGCCCACCCCTCAGGGGAGGGTCTCTTGTGAAAGCTCTTCATGGGCAGAAGTAAACTTCAGACGTTCCTCTTCTCGACTTTTAGGGTGAAGGTTTAGGGATTTTTAAATATAAGAATGAATACCAAATGAGTTTGATTGTTCCAGCTTTGCTGGTTTGTGACACATTCAGGAAAACGTAGTTCACAGAAAACCTCAGAAGCCATTAGTGGTGTTAATTTATTCCCCTGAAGTGGCTGAAAGCCACTCTCTGTTCGGTTCATTACACAACACTGGTGATATAACCCAACAGGGAACCCTTTCTGCACCCACCAGGAAAGTGTGTGCGCATTCCTTTTTATATAAAAAAAAGATAGAGCATTTACTTCAGTACAGTCACATTTTAAAACGCTGCACGGTTTAGACTGCAGTTTGTCACTTCATGCTAATTCATAATATTAATGGAGCTGCACGTGCCAGAATGTCAGCACACTCTCTGTATGGAATAAGAACCTGCGAGGAACGCGTTTAGTCCGGCAGAACCCCCTATGGACCCTGTTACTCTCCACCGCCTGACCAGGAATCTAGTTACCAAGGAAACAGTGCCATTTTACGACCGTTGCCTTGGCAACGGCAGGGGACCCCAGTACCTTATTTGTTGCAACAACGGCCTTGACAGCATTTCATTTGTTGAAACAAAAGGGGAGGTACCCCTTTACTCTTAAGGAGCGCGGCTTGATTGGCGATCTGATCCGAGTAGAAGGTCTGGAGAAGTCAAGTGCCTGCTCCTGACTCCTTCAGTCCTTTTTTTTTTTTTTTTTTTGTCTCCAGACTCCAGCGCTGTATCAAATGTTGGGCCTGCCGTGCTGTTGTTGTTTTGCTGCAGCCATGCTCTACCAGAGCACGTGGCAAGGAAGAGGATGAGCAGAGTAATCAGCTCGAGTGAGATGCGATCTCTGCAGGCTTAATGGCCATTTGCTCTATGCTAGTGTGTTACCATATCTCAGAGGAGTCCCTTCTCTCAGCCTACTGATACAGGATCTGTGGGCTTAGGTCTTCTGTTCATCGAGCCACTGTAAGCAGCCAGGCATCAACTCCTCAAGCGTCTTAGAATATTATCAGACGTCTGCTTGATGAAATGATAGCCTTGGCTAGATTGCATCTAAATCTGCGCGTGTGGTCTGTGGAACACAGACTGTCTCGCTAATCCAGGGTAGGCGCAGGCCTAGGTGGGACTCACAGCTCCACCTTTCTTCAAGAAAGAACGCTTTAGCTCACACTCCTTCATTTCTCTTCATTTGAGGGAATGGAGGTCAGGTCAGCGTCTGAGAAGCGCTTCTCTATGTGCATGTTTGCTTCCCTTTTAGTTTTATTATTTGTCTCTCGTACAGATTCTGGCCTATAGTGTTTTGTTTTCACATGAATATTACAAAAGATATAGAATAAAACTAAAGAATAAACATTGTAGCAGCATTAAATAACCGAACATTGTGCAGTTAATACTGATGCTATGTTCAATATATCAGTGTGGAAGTCCATGTTTAACTGTAGTTTCAGAAACCTGGTTTGTCCTTCATTAAATGAAATCAGGAGCTGCTGTTGGAAACACATTTTCATATTTTTCTCCTCCTTTCTTGTTTACTTGGTGGTTGAAAGACACTTTAGCACAAAACAGCTTTAGACATTTGCACAGGTGCCTAAGACTTTTGCACAGTACTGTTTATTATGGAGTCAGAATTGTCTTTGTGCAGATGCTGTAATCTTTATCTATCCCATTCAAAGCTCTTAAAGTCCTTAGCCGCGTGTCCTTATTGCCTGAGCGAGGCTCCTGCGTCAGCTGACTGAGCGGAGGGGAACTGGGTCACTGAGGCACAGCCCAGTGTCTAATCTATCCTCTCTCTCTCCCTCCTCCCACTCCCCCCTCCCTCTCTCTGCGTGACTATGACTGTGTTTGTGAAATCAGGCAGGGTGTGTGCTGGTGTGCGTGCGAGGGGGCGGGGCCGTGGGTTCTCGTTTCTGTGCTGGTGCACCAGGAGGGCCTCTGACTCACTGTTTTCTGCCCAGATGTCCACCAACAATTGGTTCAGCTGGCCTCTCCAAGGCTCCGCCCACAGCGCCGTCTGGGCCTGTTTACTCGTGCTGAGCTGCCGTAGCCCCTCCCCCTTCCCAGAACGTGTTAGAGCGTGGAGAGAGAACCAGGAATGGGAGGGCTCTGTGAAAAAGCACAGACTGGGGCCCATGAGGAAGCAGCACTTTATATCAGCAGAGAGCTTGTTGCAAGATTACCTAGCCTCACCTTTAGCCGTACACAAACACACACGTCCCAATTTCAGGCCCATAAATCTATGAAATTCCACAGAACGCAAATCAATGTCCTTGCCCTGATCCAGGAACAGAGCCAGTCATCTCTGACGTCCCAGACTAGGACAGCTGGAGTTATGGGAGAAGGACTGGTTATGCTCAGTTGTAAAAGATCTTTCAGTCTTAATGGATGCGACACTGTTTACATTGTAGATTTATAGAGGACTCTGGTGCACTCTTGTGAAAGGAATGAGGGTCAGGAGGAGTGAACTAATTACCTCGACATGTTGGCATTATATTGGTCTTCTGTGACCTGGTTTCGCTGTGGAAACAGGAAATCTTGCCTGGTTTCATGGCTGGCACATCCCACGTCAGAGAGGCCTGATAGTTATAAATGTACAGTGCAGTGCAAGAGTCTTAGCTGTGCAAAACTGTTTTAAATACATTTGATCTAAGCAAGACTTTCTGCCACAAGTTAACATTAGAATAAATGTGAACAAATGAGAAAAATATGAATATTTGTTTTGTGTGTAAAATGTACTGGTAAGAACAACACAGATTTGGGTCCAGATGCCTCTGGCCTTTTTGAAGCCTGATTAAATCTAGTGAATTGTCAATTGAACTGAACCAGATATTGTGAGGTTCGAACCACAATGTACTGTAATACTTATCGTCTGCAGTGAGAGATCAGAATGATTACATTTATATTTGTAAAATTACTATTCACTGTTAATATATTATATTAGCTTTTAAAAACCTACTGCTGAACGGGTTTTTAATAGAGTTTTCTTAGGTGTGTATGGTACTGTATGCCTCTTTTTAGAAACCTCTTAAGAGACCCAGGTTGTGAGGCCCAGATCATTTGGAAACAAATTAAGCCTAGAATAAAATTGTGCTGTCAGTGTGTTTAATGGTAGGTTCAGTCTGTGTTGGTGACTGACGGTGTCTGTCTGTAGGAGGAAAAGCACTGATCATGCCTTACTTTACCTGTCTGCAGACGCTGAAGAGGAAAGAGAAGGAGTACGAGCACGAGATGGAGCGCTTGGCTCGCGAAAAGATCTCCACACAGCAGAGGCTGGCCGAGCTGAAGAACGAGCTCAGCCAGTGGATGGACGTGATGGAGATCGACCGCGTCCTGCGTCAGACTGTCCAGCCTGAGGATGATCAAGCATCCACCTCCACAGCCTCAGGTACAGAACTGCTGATGATTGAATACAAACTGTTTAAACACGTTAATTTGAAGAATGTGTAATGGAATAGTGTGCAATAATCAAATAATTGGCGTTTGTTTTTGGAACTATACATTTACAAGCAGATGTCTCTTTGGTTCTTGGCTCCACAGAAGGTGAAGATAACATTGAAGAGGACATGGAGGAAGAGAACACATCGACCGCTCCTGCACCTGCACCCGCACCCAAAGTGCCTCACGCCCTGCACCCGGAGCTGAGGAAGCCACAGCTGACCCAGCACGTGTCCATACCAACCAAGCCCTCCCAGCCCCCTCTCCCTGCTTCTGCAGCCCACCCTGCCCCAGCCTCAGCCCCCGCCCAGCCCTCCGGCCCCTCTTTGTCCCCAATCCCAGCCCAGGGTCCTAACGGCCCAGGTGCTTTGGCACCCCAGCAGCCCCAGGCTGTGGTGGCCCCTCAGAGCCTGCCTTCAGCGCACACGCACATTATGGGCACTCCCAGCCTCCAGCCCACCGTTATCACACACGCTGCTGCCGCCTCGCACGCCTCCGTCATCCAGACCATCAACCACGTGATCCAGACGGGCCCCAAGCAGCTGGTCCCCGGACCTCAGCCCATCGGCCATATTACAGTGCATCCGGTGGCTCACCTGGGCCAGCACCTGCCCACGCTTTACCCTCAGCCAGTCACAGTGGCCCAGCCGCCCGTCATCAGCCACATCGCTCACACACTCTCTCACGGCCAGATGAACGGAACCCTCCAGCCAAACCCGCAGGCGGCCGCTATGGTGGCCAAGCAGGCGCAACAAGTCGTCGCTCATCACCCGCAGCTGGTGGGCCAGACCGTCCTCAACCCGGTCACCATGGTCACCATGCCCTCCTTCCCCGTCAGCACTCTGAAGCTGGCCTGAAGAGATGAGGACTTGGATGGACTGATGGCGTTGGACAGTCACATACAGCATTACAGCAGATGAATAGTCAGTACATTCCAAATAAAAACAATTATATAAAGACTCTATGACAAAAAAAGTCTATATGAATTTATAACTATAGCTGTGTAATATGGTATAAAACAAAAAGACAGAAAAAAAAAGATTTTGTATCATTGTGTGGATAAAAATCAGCGTGGCGACGTCCTGAGTGTTCTCGTGCTGCTTGGTGTGTGCGCGCGTGCGTGCGTGCGTGTGTGTGTGTGTGTGTGTGTTTAGCAGTGGAGTGAGTAATTGGGAATAGTATGCTTACCAGTCACTGGAGGATATTAGCAAGCTGCTGACTGAAGGCAGAGGTGGCGCAGTGATGCTCTGTGGCTCAACGTCGAACCTGTACCTCACTCTAATCAGCTAATAGACCATGGCTCATTTTAACCCTGTTCTGAGGGTTTAGAAGGATTTACTATGCCCACATTAATTTAATTTAAAACATTATTGGAATCATGACTACAGGATCCAGCCCTGGTGGTATATGGGTGTGTTGGGAAATAGTGGAATATATTACTGCACTTCCCTCAGACCTTTGTTATGTAATCTCTTAAATTTATGTTGAATTGTCAGAATGCGTAGAAGTTCCTGTATCCGAAAGAATGTCTGCAGATGCTGAACAAGGCATTTGAGGTGTTTTTTTTCTGCCAGTAGGTACATGTTTGAGTTGTACTGCTTGATATGGCACTGAGGAGGCTGCTTTTTTTGCTCTGTGATTGTAATGTGTCCGTTTTGGACCAGGGGACTCTGGAGTGAAATCTTTGCCTGTGCCTTTAAACAGTGCCTCTATAGACACAGCAGTCCTGTTCAATGCTGCACAGACACCCTCTGCTGTCCTCACTACACAACTGCACTCTCATCACGCAACAATAGCCATTGGAGGAGATGAAGCAGCTGCATAGCGTTAATCCAGTTCTGGTGCAGAATAGCTCATCCTGTCCAATAAAACAACAGCTCCCAGTTCTATAGCTATCCGTGTGCCGTGGAGGGGCTTAAAATAGGGTAAAATGTCAATAGATTCTGAACTCTAGTGAATGTACTTTGCGCTCGGATGTCACGTTCAATGCCTTTTGTGATTTTTCTTTATGCTGGCAGGAGCAAACCCAGCAGTCTCTGCATGGTGATTGTGAGTAAGTATGTGCGCGTTAGGTGTGTATGTCATGATTATACCTTGTTTGTTAACTGCAGTTTGATTCCTACCATTTAATTAGAGTGTATGTATTTGATAGCGTGTTTGTGTCTATTAGTGCTTTGGTGGAAATGGAGAGAGGAGGAGATACAGTACATTATCCAAAGCTTCAGTGAGATCGTCTTTGGGCTGCACGATGAATATTATTCTGCAGGAACAAAGACGGGTGTGTATAAGGCCATAAAGGCGAAGGACCATTTGCAACACTTCAAGTCCTTCACTGAACCACAGCGGCCGCTCTGCAGCCCTGCAGGTAGAGCACAGCCTGAGCGTCGGATGAGATTTGATTTAAGAAACCTGTAGCACTGTGATAGTTGCTCGTGTGCCCCAGTGAGAGCGACCCACGTTTACAATACCAACACAACCAAGCATTCACCTAACCTAGCAAGAGAGTCCCTTCATTCGTTTGGATTCTTGGCGTGTGAGCGGAGTTTTACAGCTTACTTTATTTTCAGCGAATGATCTAAGTTTCGTGTGTTTACGTACTACAGTTCACCAATGAAAACACGTCTGATTTTGCATGTAGACGAATGAGTTCTTGTTTTAATGCTGACTCTAGAATTTTATTTCATTTTATGATTATTTTTTTGGGGGAGGGGGGACCATGTACAGTACTGTATACTACGGGGCAACCTTTCAGACCTCTTTCCACATTGATATTATATATACAAAAAGTGTGTTTTCCCTATGGAGAAAGTTTACGTTGTATATAGCCTGTAAATTTGGGGCTGCATAGATCTTACTGTCCATCTTGTCGAAGTTATAATGGAAGAGGATGAGCAAAATAAAGAGAACCAATGTTGAATAAATAAAAATCTTGTTACATTGTTACATATATGGTCAAGTTTTTGAATCGTTGCCCCCACAGTGATGAAGAAATTGTCCTTTTATCAACAACTACGTTTAAGATTCATCAGATACATTCAATTCAATACATTCAAGATGACATTAGAGGCAGGAGAGGTTGAAATGACAGTTCCTGTCCATATTAGCCCACAATTGATGCTTTTCCTATTCCCTACCTACAGGGGGCAGTCTCCCTGGAGCAACTTGGAGTTAAGGGTCTTGCTCAGGAACCCAGTAACCACTACTGGGTACCTGAGCAGGACCCTTAACCCCAAGTTGCTAAAGGTAGGATTCTGTGCTGCACACCAGACCTCTAAAACAGGAGTTTAACACCCCTGTCTAGGCCACCACCACGCCACACTTTTACTTTGTCCTTCATGTCTAAGCAGAAACACTGACGCTTTCACATCTTGGGATGGCACCTGAGAGCTGGTGGGGACAGAGGTGGGGACTCGAGTCGCACAAAGAAAGACTTGTGACTTGACTCGGGTGCTGTGACTCGTAAACAACGTTAATTTCATGGAATTATTTATTTATATCTCTCACTCTTTCCAACGACCCGAAAACCGCTCACCTCGTCCCGGTGTCCCATTACTTTTGTCCGAGGTGAACGATTTTCAGCTAATAACGGTTTTCGAGGGGTTGTTGGAAAGGCTTAACCGAGCCTCATCACTCTGTGGAGTTTCACATTTAGAGTGCGAGATAAATTTTTCATATTTAACATTTAGATTTAAGATCATTTAAGGCAAATCCTCCATGTTGATGACGGCATATGACAGCACACAGCCCCGCCCCCTGCTAAGTAACAACCAGTTTTTATGGCGGGGCATGACCAATTAGCATATCTTCTAAACATGAGAGCTCAACATCCCACATTTAGAGTCGCCGTTTGTAATTATTGCCACTCAAAGACTTGAGACTTGACTTGGACTCCGTAAAAAATGACCATTTCTGGCGTGTGGTTCAGATTTGATGGAATGCTGTAACATTTAGGTTCACCGCCACATTCACTAGGCCTCCAGCCTCACTGAGGCGCAGCACTGGTGTAATCCTCACTCGACAAGAGGGATTCTGTCAATATTGCAAGGGGACATTTGAAAAATAAATGATGCATGCGGCTAATTGTCTTGCTAGCTTATTGTACTCTATTAAGTTCTGTCAACAAGAGCACATTGATGGATGGTCCAGCATTTCAATTTTTTATGTGATGTCCATTATCTTAGTGCTTTTCACAATCACTGTTGTCCCAGAGAGACCTTTGATGTTCTTCTCTTCCTTCATGCTTTAGAACCATTTTCACCGATCCTGGTCCTGGAGATCTACCTTCTTGCAGGATCTAGTTCCAGCCACACCAGCTCCAGCTGAATAACTGCCTCAGAGGTCCCTGATGGACTGGTTTAGATGTGTTAGTGTTGGGAGCCGCATGTTAGATGCAGGCTGGAGCTCAATTGTGAATGAAAGTAAGACGGAGGAAGGTTGGTGACCACTGCCTCAGAGTCTCTGAGTCTCGTCACACACTGGGCGAGGAGGTGGGCACATCACTAACGAAACCAAGTCCACCTCAGAAAAATGGGCAGGGAAAGAAAAGACTGTTGACAGAAATGGCAGAGATTCAACATATATATGTCCTTTAACTGGCTCTAACTAAACAAAAGCCATTCACTGAACTCATTCATCCATTAACCATTTCAGTAAATCTTTATATGCTCTTCTCTAAATGCAATTTAGGTCAGTTAAAATGCTAATGCTAAGGCCTACTCTCTAATCCTTTCTCTGAAAGGAAACTCCACGCACTGCTTTTGCAGGTCATTCTTTGTCTAGTACAGTTTATTCACTCATTCTGGTTAACCATTGTGCAGCTCTGTCTCCCCGTCGCTCAAAGCCTGAATACCTTCTGGGCAGATTTTTAACACGTACAGAACGCGTCCCTCACGGCGAGAGCTGAAGTTTGAAAAGACTGCATAATCTCACTGGGCCTGTTTTCATGTCTTGTATTAGATGGAGTCATTTGGGTTTTTCACTTTCTGAAGCCACACTTTCTCTAATGATAACGTGTTTTACACAACGTCAGCGGGTGATCAAAGTGAAGCCCTGTGGAGCTGGAGCAACTTTAATACTTTTTTCAGCACCTTCCACACATCATTATCACTCACAGCCGCCTGTCACAGAAGCATCGGCGAGTCTTAAGGAGGAAAATACGGCCAAACCATCAGATAACAGCGGAAACAAACGCCAGCGGAGACGTGGTTCTTGTAAAGGCCTCATGTCACTCCTGTACAGTGAACTAATGGTTACAAGGTCCAATTTGATTGTATCCTCATTTACTGCAGAACACTAATACCAGGAACGACCAAGCTCCAGATACCCAAGCAAATGCTCCAAATCATCAAGGGGTTTTAACAGTAATAGTATTATGAATGATTTTTGGAAGTTAGTATTCATTTCTATCAGCTCATAGCCCATGTTAAAATAATAAATAAAGAATGAAGAAGAGTTTTAATTGTAAAAACAGTACTTTTAGATGTTTGAATAGGGGTCCTTTGATATATTTTGACCATTGTTTGCACCATAATTTTAACTGGGGGCATCACAATACTAGTTTTTTTGTCTGATAGCGAAACCGATCCAGTCTCAGGTATCTGACAGTACTGACACGATACTGTCGTTTTCCCTCTCTTCGACAATCGAATATAACCTTTAAAAGTTGAATTTCTAGCACCATACAGTGCAGAACTTGTACATTATGGAATTCTAGCTCCTTTTTGGACATACTATACACGTTTTGGGTGCAGGAGCCTGTTATAAATGCTATATAGTGTATATGTAGGAAGCAGGGAACCGTTTGAGACTCTGTCTTGCTGTTTGTCTGTGTGTTTCTCTTTACGACGTGTTACTAAGTTCATTTAAGCACTGATGTGAGTTCAGACTCTTCCCGGTATCTGATCCAGTGATTTTGGGGATCAGCAAAGCCCTGCGATTTTCTGGTTTACATTGATTACACAGATCAACAACAAAAAAAATGTAATCATCAGAAACCACAACACACTTTTCTAAACCAGTTTTTCATGCTGATCTCAGATCTGCGTTCAGTTTTTTTCCAGTCACATCAACTTTTTGAGTTATGAGAAATATTAGATCTGCAATAGACTTGCGTGCAGTTTTTATTAAACCACAGACACCAATCAAGAACTGTTTCAGTATTTTCAGTGTGGAGTCAGACAGGCCACACTGTGGCACAGATATAATGATCAGTTTCAGTCAGACACCACTGTTTCTTCACAAACACTCAGCATATGATCATTATACCAACTATCATGCGGTATAGAACTAGCTTCATCACAAACACTGTACCTGCAGGAAACACTAAACACAGATCTGAAATCAGCATGAAAAATACCACAGAACCCACAGAAACTGTTGACCTGTGTTATATATTTTTTCTTCAAGTGTCTGAACGTGTATTTAAATGAAGAAAGCATACTCTAACATGTCGTCTGTTTAATCCACTCTAAATCTTTAATATAACGTGATGTTTGTGAGCTACATTTCAGTGCATTTCACTTAAAGCAACACATCCTCCGTTTTTTGATGAGTGTTTGTTCTCTCTGGAATCAGCCTTGCTTTTCTCGTTCCCTTGATGCTCACAGGTGATATCAGCTGAGTCCGCTCGTTCCTCTTCATCAAACTCCGCAGCCTGGTTGTCAAACCCCCTCTCCTCTTGCATTAACTCCGGAGTTGGGCTTGGTGTGGGGACGGCGTTGAATGTGATGAAACCCACCATGATCACCACTAACGAAACGATGTAGAGCCCTGAGAACTGAGGGAGAACCAGGTGGAGACCTGAGTCAGTGCAGGAATTCATACATTCAACATACAGAAAGCAGCTATGCTAAGCTATGCTGGATTCAAAATATATATTAATACATTACACTTGAATAAACATGAAGGTAAACCCATATCTGTATTATTTAGACAGAACTGCTGTTTCCTGCAGTGCTGGAGTGTAAAATTCCGACGTCACCCCTGTATAGACTGGACTGTATCAGATGCTCAGCAGTGGAGTCTCATTCTGTTAAGGTGTGTCTGATTGCCTTGCTAAGTGCTGCGACTAAACATAGACAACCCAGCACGAGCACGAGGGGCGTGGCGGACGAGGTCCAGTCATTATAAAAAAAATGCGTATTATATATATACACACTAGTAGTTTATACACACTTCAGGTTTTTAGCACATATCCATTTATTATGCAGATTTTTTACCCTTGTTGGATTAGTAGTTGAGTGAACAACTAAACATAAAAATGTCAAATTTTACACATATATGTATATATATACACCCACCCAGAGACTTGAGGGCATTGTCAGTGACTGACTGCCTATTTGCTTAAACTGACACACCATTTGAATCGCTTCCGCTTCATAAAAAATGATCAAAGTTGTGCCATTTAGTCTCCTTTGACCAATTCAGAGCACAGCTTTTACATTAACTAAGTAATAAAGAGTTAGCAGGTCCGAGTGACCCCACACTGATTTGGGAACTTTGATCAAGACTATTCAGTCTGCACTGAATGCTTTGGCACAGAACTGCTTACTGATCCTTCAGCGATGTCTCTTATCTCAGACCTATTCTCAAGCTTATCTTCTGCTCAGGAGCTGCTGAAATGTGCCCCGCTCTTCCTGAGGTTGTCAGGTTTACGAGTGCACTCACTGAGTACTGGAACAGGAAGAGGCCACAGAACAGGCTGAACAGGTCGGCCGTGAGCAGAGAGAGGTTCACTGCCGTGGCGCTGGTCAGCCTCATCACCAGGGGCATGCAGCTGTAGAGCATGTACATGCACAGAGCAAACCCGCTCAGGAGCAGAGCTGGGAAGAGAGAAGAACACCAACAGAAGCGACTAAACTTTCAGAATGCAGGCCAAGTCTCATATAACAACACTGTGCCCAGTCATCAAAACAACAGATTCCCAACACTCGCGCGGTGTAGGACGCTCACCGATTTGCCATGTCCACTGAATACTTGCCAGTTGCACATGCTCTAAAGCACCACTGCAATGAAAACAGGTGAAACATACAGAGCATTAATACTTTAAACGTGACTAATTATTCATTTATAAATCTTAATACTTATCTAATCTTACCTATTAATCAGTAACTACAGTAAGTGATAATGAGTACAATTACACAGCTGTTGTGAGGAGAAGAACTGAAGCCCTGGACACAGACCCTTTAAGGTTTAAGTAGTTATTTGTGCTAATATGTGACCTATGGTACTGTGAAAATAATCATTTATAATGATTAGATGCACAGTGTGTGTTTTTATACATTAATATTACTAAATATATTAAATTAAACTACAAAGAATAAATTTAATTACTGTTATATAGCAAATAGTGATTTTACATTCAGTCTATCGATATGTTCTTGTGGACATTAGTGTAGTGTAGTGGACTGTAGTTTCCATCAGAAACAAGGTTGGACTCAATCAGGCCCTCATTAAATTAAATCAGGAGCTGCTGATGGAGTTTCACCATCCAAACAACAGTTGGAGGAACCTGGAACCGAACCTGTGTAACAACTCCTTTTTTACGTACAAAAGAATTCTTGATAGTTTTTACTGCTTTCTTGTTTTGGATTTACAGGGGGTTCTCGAGTTACAACAGTCACAACATATGACGTTTCGAGTTTAAAACGCTCACTCCCACCTGGTTTACACCGTTAGCCTTACGGACTATGTGGGTGAACTAATTTGGTTGCAGGCAGCGGAAGAATACGCGGTAATGCGGCGTACGAGTGAGAGGGTTTTCTTTTTTCTATGGCTTAGTTGTGTTTTTACAACAGTGTTTGGTTCATTAAGTGACTCAGGGTGAGTTTCGACTTACACCAAAATTCGGGTCACATCACTGTGGAAGGAACGAATCTGTGTCGTAACTAGTGGTGGGCCGTTATCGACGTTAACGTGCTACATTGACGTGAGACTCTTACCGGGCGATAAAAAAAATATCAGCGTTAATCTATTCACAAAGTTGGGTTGGGAACTGGGTCTATACTACGCAAGCTATGATGACTTTCACCTTGATATTTTAGCGTGGAAGTATATCTAGCCGAATTGCACTGTAGGGGATGAAAACGAGTCTTCGAACCTGTGTGTCTGCCTACTGTGAAATTACCACATCAAACATGACGTGCTAACATGGATGCAGCTATGAAGCCGCTGGGTTTGCTTCAGGGAAAATGTATTTTTAAGTTTATAATTAGTTTACTGTAGGAGCTGAGAAACCCGTTCTCAAAGACTTACTTTTAGTCACTATGTGGGTAGCACACATATTCTGAATGCCTTCGGCAGAATATAAATGAGCCATTTTGATCTAGATTAATCCAGATTAATCCCAAGATTACAGAGAGATTAATCTAGATTTTAAAAAAATAATCTATGCCCACCACTAGTCGTAACTCGAGGACCCCTGTATTCTAATGTTAACGTTGCTTGCAGAAAG
The DNA here is from genome assembly GCA_037577075.1 of Alestopetersius hilgendorfi. NCBI lineage: Eukaryota > Metazoa > Chordata > Actinopteri > Characiformes > Alestidae > Alestopetersius > Alestopetersius hilgendorfi. Next base: position 16,900,657 of record JBBIGB010000001.1, on the reverse strand, counting down.
TCAGTAAATGATCATACACTGAGAAAATTGGCTTTCATATGCACTTAAGGCTTTTGCACAGTTGTGTATATCCTAGTATCATAGCGTGTAGTAGAGTGTAGTGAACCCATGTAATCTATATTATATGTATAAACATGTCGATGGCTGCTGGTCTGTCTGAAAGATGCACAACATGTACCTCGACATGTAAACTGATATACACCCAAATGAGTCTCACAGCTGTATGCCGCTGATCAGCGTCCCAAACAGGCCCAGCACTCCCAGGAACTCCACTCTGCTCCGGTTCTTCACAGTGTACTCCTGACACATGTTGGAGAAGGCGTACAGAGTGGCACTGAGGATCACCAGGCCGTCTCCCAGCAGGATGTTACTGGCTGTTGGCATAGAGATGAATTGTACTGTAGATGCTTGTTTAATTATTGTGTATACTGGGAAAAGGTCAAGGGCTTGTCATCACTCAGCTACCACTTGTGTTCATCTACGCTGTTCGCACTTTTGTTCTTTTGTGTCTTGTGTTGCAGTGAGTGCCAGGCATACAGAACCACTGAAAGCAGGGAAAACAGCTTCATTATGTTGCTGTAAACTGATTTAATTATTCTGCATTTGAACTAAAAGTGTACAAAACACACGTTTTTAGTTTGGATATAATTTTGCACACTTTAAATGTTACGGTAGTCATGATAAAACAGTAAAATTTATATATGAATAGGGGTGTAACGGTACACAGATGTCACGGTTCGGTGCGTACCTCGGTTTTGGGCTCACGGTTCGGTACGGTTCACGATACAGCAAAGTTAAGCAACAAAAGGTTCTAAAGAATGAGGCTCGGTTTGTTTTC
>JBBIGB010000001.1:16861533-16879398 GCA_037577075.1 Alestopetersius hilgendorfi | reverse complement strand
TATATGTGTATTTTAAGAGTAGTTTGCTATGTAACAAAATCACTGACATTTATGGGGTTTAAATACTTTTGCAATGCACTGTATATCATCGTTGTTGGAACAAAGACTTGTATCTCTACAGAATGAAAAAACATTCTGCATTTTCAGTGTGTTAATATAACCTGGTTTTCGTGTCTTCGGCCTGTTTCTATTGGTCTGGTCCTCATGAAATTTGATTCTCTGTTAAAGGCAGCTGATACTTTTAAAAGATGTAAACCCCCCTCCCCCCCTAAAAAAAAGGCAAACATAAAAAATAGAGAAAGGGAGTTTTGATCCAAGAGTGACAATATATCATTTGATTCTCTGGCTAATAGACAAAGCTCTCTTTCAGAGCCATGACACGCAAGAGGCAGTATGGGGAGGTGGCCAACCTGCTCCAGGGGGTGGTCAATGTGCTGGAGCATTTTCAAAAGTATATGGGTATCCCTCAAATACGCCAGCTCTCTGAGAGGTAAGCACACACTCACATTCCATTTTCTCATTCTTATCATCCTTCTTTTCCGCTCTGTTGAACACACAGACTCACAAATCTGACTTGAATCAAAAATGTCCAGACGGTTCATTACGCTGCCCCATGTGTAGTGAGCCGTGGCCTAACTGTATACTCAGGCTGTCTGCCTGTTTTCGTAATGAACTGAAAGTGCGGTCAGTGTTTATATGACTAATTCTCTGCTGTAATTCTCTAAATTGAATGGTGATGACGATATGAAGATCCTGTTTATGTTTACCACAGATGCAACACAGGAAGGAAATCTGTTCCCAAGGTATTCTTCTTTATTCAAGTGCTTTTTCAGGCCTATTTGTACAGTGGAGAGAAGCTCTTTGTCCTTGTGTGTCCCCAGCAGTGGAGCCCCTGTCCCTGCAGGCTTTGAGACTGAAGTCTTTGCGATGACTGAGAGAGGCCCTCCGTGTTGTTCCATGCAACTCGGACTCGCTCACTCCCACTGCTTATTTATGTTGGATTCTCTGATAAAGCTGTTGGTTCATAAGCAAAGGGCGAGGAAGGGTGTGTTTGATGTGGAAAACTATTCCCCAGATTGTTCCAGTGCCTTAATGTTTATCTGGAAAGGCCGGTGGCTTCATTTGCTTTTGCCTGCTCCCACAGTTTGCCTTTCCGCCCCCAGCAGTCTTCAGCTGAGCAGAATACATGCCTTTGCGCAGACACGACTTAAAGTTGGAACAAAGTCACAGAATGCTGACAGCTGTTATGCCCATGTGCTTGTCCAAAGCGAACCAATTATGCGTATTGATCAAGCATTTCTCAGCAACAGCTTGCAGTGAATCATCACTTTCTGACCTTGGTATGAACCCCTGCTTCAGGTCAGGGAGTGTGGAAAAGATTTCAGTGGGTGGAGGTGGTCTTGGAGACCATGGAATTTACAGTATAAACATATTAGCCCCCTTTAGTGCCTGGATGGGATGTTTTTTTAAAGCACAATAAGAGCTTCCTTGTTTTGGACTTGACTTGCTGAGCATGAATTGTTGAGAGAGAGGCTCGCAGAAATGCTATGTTGATCCTATCTGATTGGCCGGCTGCAGTGCACTGTTTTAGCCAATGCCAAAAACAGAAGAAGCTGAATGTTTTCATTTTGAGGCGTGACCCGCCCACCCTAAATAGAAATGTCTGTTTGGGTGAAAGGTGTGGCGAAGATGTTTGATCAGGGACAGCAGCTGAGAGTGCAGCCACAGTTTAGACTTTCCGGGTCTTCGGTGCAGTTGAGAAAGACACAGATAAGCAGATGTAGTGTACCCAGTCGTAGCCTCATGTCCATCTGGCAGGAACATGTGGGCTCCTCTCTTTCTCTGGCTGTTTATCCTGGAAGGCACTTGTTGTTCCAGTGATGGGATCTGGCTACATCCAGCACCAACAGTGAATTTAGAAATGAAATTGGAATCCCATTTCCACTGTGCTGTGATGCTCCCAAACATCTTTAATCTCATCCTCAACTTGCCATGAACCTGCTCACCACTGCGAGTGCTGAAACTTGACAAACACTTCAAATGCTAATACACAGATAAGTAAACATGAGTCATGTAAAAGGTTCTGCCCCCATCTGTTTTTTTGTTTTTGCACATTATTCATATTTGTTCCTTTTCGTGTGGGTTGTAATGTTTGAGGGGGAAAATACATCATTTAGCCGTTGGCCTGATGTGCCAAAGAAATAAATATGCATAAGCAGAACTGGGCGATTTATTGAACAAATATTATCCTTCGAAATGTGATTTATGTCAAGCATTTTTGCAGAGATTAAGCTCTTTTTTGGTCATTAACGCTACACAGCATAACGGTATAGTTCCAAGACTATTTCAGTTATGTGTTGGAAATTGCTGGGCATCAGCATTTTCAGAATTCATCATTTTTATACATAATGTGGGGTTCTAGTGGTTTAATGGTCTTAAAGTATATTTTGATGGTGTTGGCCAAATCATCTGGCTAATTTTCATGTGTCAGTACAAGTGAGTTATCTAGAGGACTGTAGGTATTAGCCTGAAAAGAGCACAGGCCCTTCCACGTCTTTGGTTCTCTACCTAACAAGTCTGTTATTTTGTCTGGTATGTAAATGGAAGTGAATCTTCCCAGAAGTGGCCTTCTTAAATTACCCAAAGGTAAGTTCATATGAACTTTCATGGTTATGGGTTCTGTTGACCCCTCTCTGTGTTTTGCTGAGAAAATCATAAAAGCTCAGTGAGTTCCAGTGTAGTATAATAGTGAGTCATAATTTAGAGAGAGGATTTGCTGAGTTTGCACCTGCCTGATTTTGCCATTATTAAGAAAATCATAATTTGTATGTATTCTATTGATATTTTTATTGAAAAATGTTGGCAATCTGTGTGATAAAGTGCAACAAGGTCTTTTGCAGGATATAAATAGACAGTCAAACCAAAAACACAAAAGTAGATCCGACCCTGAGACAAGTAGTCCTTAGTCAGAAACCATTCATACTACATACATTCCAAAGAGTTGCACTGCAGTTTTTTGTGTATGGACCCTAATAGTCGGGGTCCGTTTTTAACTAGAAGACATGAGTGATGCTTTCTCTACTGTTATGAACCACCTTTGTGCTATGATGCTTTTGGAAAATCTGACATTCTGCTTCTTCTTGATCAGTGCCAATTTGTTCATGTCCTTTATCTTTTTTATTTTCCTGAGACATTTATAAGCATATTTTTTCACATGTGGTTACTGCATCATCTTCAGATATTCCTAAATAGCTTATTTCTACATCTGTTTATTTACCACATAGCTGTTTAATACTGTGTAGATCTCCCTCATCCCACCCTAAACGGCTCTGACCTGTCAAAGCATGGCTTCAAGACCTCTGAAGGTGTGCTGTGTGATGTGCACCAAGATGTTTGCAGCAATTCCTTCAAATCTTGCTGGGAGGTGGGACCTCCATGGATCAGACTAGTTTGTCCAGGACTTCCCACAAATGCTCAGTTACTTTGAGACTTGGAGAATAAGGGAGTTAAGTCAACAACTTGCATTCTTTGTCATGTTCAAGTCATCCCTGAACAATATTTGTATCGCGGTGGCATTCAGTATCTTGCCACCGCCATTAGAAAATACATCACGAGGGCTGCGTCCGAGATTGCATACTACATACTATATAGTATGCGAAAAGCAGTGTGCGAGGCGAGTAGTATGTCCGAATTCGTAATATGGGAAAAACAGTAGGTGAGAAGTTCCCGAATGACCTACTGCTTCCGGCCTAATTCTGTAGTAGACATTTGATGGGCACTGCACTATCCCATAAGGCAGCAGGAGAGGCGACGGCATATTTGAAATATGGCGGAAAACGGAGACGCGGCTCTTTTCAAGTGCAAGTACCTTAAAGAAAACGTTAAATTACACGGTCATTGTGGTTAAATCATTCATACTGTATAGAACGTACTGTTTTAACGGTAGAGCAGTACATTCTAATTCAAATGTAGTACCTAGTATGTAGTATGCGATTTCGGACGCAGCCAATGCCTCCAACAGCTTGCATTCTACCCATAATGCATCTTGTTGCAATATCTGCAATTTGCATAGACCTAGACATCAACATGATGTTAAAGTAAATGTAATTCATCAAACCAGGCAACGTTCTTCCACTGCTCTATGGTCCACCACTTTTGATGGTGGACAGGGGTCATCATGGGGACTTCTCAAACCACTGGGTCTTGCTCCCTGTTGCTGGTTTACCAGATATCCTTCCTTTTGGTAGATACTAACCGCTGCATAACAGGAAAACCCCTCAAGACCATTCATTTCGGGGTTGCTCTCATTCAAGTCATGTAGCCTTTTAGGCTGTTGTTAATGTTGCTCAAATACAGGCAGTTGCCTGTTTATCCTGTTTCCACTTCATCAACTTAAAGAACATACTGTTCACTTGCTGTCTCCTATATTTCACCCCTTGACAGGTGCCATTGTAAGGAGATAATCAATGTTATTCACTTCATCTGTCAGTGGTTTCATGCCACTTTTGACTGGTTTATGCTCTGTTTCTGCCTGTGTTAAATTTTTTTGCACTCTGGAAATTGAGCGGTTCAGCATCCTGGGGCAGACGCTCTGTGTTTGATCTTCCTCCATTTAGGATAATGAGGGGAATCCCTCCACCTCCCCTACAGGCACATCTTTTACTCAGACCCGGGTGTTCATGTGTTAAAACTCCTCGATCTGACTTTTTCCCCACAGGGTGAAAGCGGCACAGAGTGAACTAGGCACTCAGATTCTGGCTGACTTTGAGGAGGCTTTCCCTTCACAGGGGTCCAAGGTACTGCACGTCAAAGAAAACAGCCAATAAAAACTAGCCACTTTTTTATTATTAAATATTTATTGTATTTTATTCATTTGGGCTGTACTGCATGCACAAAAGTTATGCTAGACAAAAGTCATACACTCATAGACTCTGTTGGGCTGTATGTTTTTAATAGAGGCCTGGAGGCCCCAGTAATGTGCTCAGAGATGCCTGTTTGGTGGCCAATGTCCTGGATCCTCGCATTAAGCAGGAAATAATCAAGAAGTTCATCAGGCAGCACCTCTCTGAATACCTTGTGCTCTTCCAAGAGAACCAGGATGTGAGTATGACTCCACGATATGTCACATAAAATGCCCCATAAAATTTAATAGTTTGTCTCATTGCGAACCCATGATGCGTCTGCTCTCTGAAAATGCAGGTGGCGTGGTTGGATAAGATTGATCGGCGCTACGCATGGATTAAGCGTCAGCTGGTGGACTATGAAGAAAAATACGGACGCATGTTTCCTGAAGAGTGGTGCATGACAGAACGCATCGCTGTGGAGTTCTGCCATATCACAAGGTAACAGCACACTGATTGTACAAAATGTCCTTCCATTGATTCTTCACTATCAAACATGATCATACTGATAAAGTAGTGAAATTGAGTTGCAAGTTGTACTTCAAGAATGTGTAAGAGAACAAATCTTCTGGCCAATATGGAAAAGAAACGGTTAACAAAGTTAGCAGTTCAGCAGCCTCGATATTTGTATTCAGACAGAGTTTCACTAGAGTTTCAGTGGATGGAAAAAAAAACTGTTTGATGTGGTTTCCATTGTAGATTTCATAGCCTACATTCTCTTTTGATAGGGGTTTATCAAATAAACATAAACTGTATCAATTTCTTTACAGTTAGGTCTTCTTTTCAAGATAGCAATAACATTAACCTGCCAGTCTTTGCACTTTTGAAGGTAGACGTGATCCTCTATGGCCAGATGAACAGCATGCACCCACTGGCCTATAAAATCACTGACCTGAAACATCACTTTTGCCTCGCATGTGAGGTCTTGCTGACCACAGTGTGCGCATATGTGTGTGCTTTGTGTGCTCATCAGGACAGAGCTGGCAAAGTTGATGCGAGCCCGAGCCAGGGAGATTGAGGTCAAGCTCCTGCTCTTTGCTATTCAGAGGACCACCAATTTCGAGGGGCTGCTGGCTAAGCGTTTCTCAGGCAGCACCTTGAGCGACGGCCCTGGGGTAAGGCCAGCCTGGGTTGTTCCTGGCTCTACTTCCCAGGTCATAGTGTTATGTGGTTGCACACAAAGGGGATTTTCTGGAGCGTGAAACTGATGGGAATGAGGTTGTGAGGTTATGGTGTATGTGCGTGTGTGTCTTTGTCTACAGAAGAGACCTGAGACGCCCCTGGAGCCCACTAACCCTTTTCTAGAGGACGAGTCAGAAGACAGTGTTTCTGAGAAAGATGAAGATCTGGAGAGGGTAAGGTTATTCAGACGTACTGACTGATTTGTAGCTTGTCCTTACATTCTGTTTGTGGGTTAAAATGGTTACACAATAGTTGTTAAAACATTTATGTGAAGGGCAGATGGGGCTAAGGAATGTATAGAAAAACACCGCCAGAGCCAATGACCCCATGTGTTTTTCACATTTACCCCACCCAAAGTCTGATAGAAGTTGATCCTGTTTTTCTTACCGTTGCATTGTTCGATCAACATGTTCTCACAGTGCTGTTTAATTTCACAATATTGGGTAGAATGGGGAGTGGTTCAGTTGGTCTGAACAATTACTTTAAGCACATTAGTCTCACTTTACATTTTCTATCACGCATGGGCTGTGCCTAATTAAGTAGTAATTTTATTATTACTTAAAATCAGTATGTGTTAATTATTTTTTTATTTGTTTGACTTTGTGGTTTCATGTTTTAAAATGTCACGTGTGGCATTTCAAAATGTTGAAATGTTGCAAGTGTGTTAAAGCAGTGAAATTTCCTTCCACTTTCTGTGTGTTATCAGTTCTGCAGCAGGGCATCAAAGCATGTTAAGAAACTTTTAGTTGACTAATGTTTTCCTGTTTCAGCCTAAGAAGCCGAAGACTCCAGAGAATCCGTTCCATGGCATTATTTCTAAATGCTTTGAGCCTCATCTCTATGTCTACATCGAATCACAGGACAAGTGAGTGGAACATGAATTATAGAATTATACAAGCACAAAGGGTCCCGAAACACCCGCCACAACCGACTTTTGTGTCCGTGTATATGGGACTGCAATTAGAAGTTAGAACAAGCTTTGTTTCCAGTGACAAATGTGTGTTTGTATCCAATCACATGGTTTGTGTGTGTCCCCTTCAGTGGTCCCTCATCCATCGTTCCCCTGTCTGACTCCAAGTCTTCCTTTTTTTTTTTTCTATCTCTCCACTGAAGCAGAAATGTTTCCCATTAGCTGTGTTAACCACAGCCGCTGCAGACTGTTTAAAAAGTGCTAGAGCAGCAGATCTCTTTCTTTGCTTCTTTTTTTTTTTTTTTTTTTATAGCCATCATTCCTACCCACAGAAGGACTTCCAAATCTGGGGCACTGAAGAGGGGACTCCTCTGGTCTTGTAATGGACCATTGGCTAAAGTAGACTGACCTTTTCTTGACAATGGCCTCCTTTATTTCAATCCAGACTGACCTGTGTGGCATGAAATTGCCCACATTTTTCACTTGGGCGTTTGGTATCTGGTTTCTGACTTCTGAAGGGGATGGCCCTCTGCGATGGCACATACAATGCACCCCCTGTTCCAAATAGTTCTCACACCTCTGTGCATTGCCAATCGCATTCCTACTGGTGTTTGAGCTCTGTATGACTATGGCTAACAAATGACTTTTGTGTCCTCGTTGCAGGAATCTGGGAGAGCTGATTGACCGCTTCGTGACCGATTTCCGAGCACAGGGTCCACCGAAGTCGGGCACGGAAGAAGGGGGTGCTGTGCTACCCAGCTGTGCTGATCTCTTTGTGTACTATAAGAAATGTATGGTGCAGTGCTCACAGCTGAGTACAGGCGAGCCCATGATCGCCCTCACCACTATCTTCCAGAAGTACCTACGTGAGTACGCCTGGAAGATCCTCTCTGGAAATCTGCCCAAGTAAGTGAATCCCAGCAGTGCACCCATGAACATATGTACCCATATGGTTCGACTTTCAGGGGCTTTTCTCTCCTTTTTCTCCTTTTCTCTCATCCCCCACCATGCCTGGCTTTTGATTATTAGTCCCAGCAGTGGAGCTGTTTATGCTGTTGTTATTGCCCAGCAAGCAAAGCCATTTCTGTGTGGGCCCATTTCGAAAAGTTCCCCTGTGTTGTTCAGCTGAGGAAGAACAAGCACCACCCTGCACCTTGGGTGGCTTGCCCTCTATTGTCTTTGGGAGAGCAGACTGAAGAGGGCCTTTTTTCCAGAGAAGCTGTTGTGGTTTCTCTGGTTTCTTCAACATTTGAACAACAGGGAAACTTTTAGGGGGCTGTTGGGTTTAGGGAGCACCCTGGTCAGTGTGTGTGTGTGTGTGTGTGTGTTGCAGAACAAGCAGTAACAGCGGAGGTCTGACCATCAGCAGTCTGTTGAAGGAAAAAGAGGGTTCAGAGGTGGCCAAGTTCACCACAGAGGAGCTCTGTCTCATTTGCAGTATCCTCAGCACAGCCGAATACTGTCTTGCTACCACACAGCAGGTCATTACACACATACACACACACACATACATACACATACATACACACATATATATATATATATATATATCCCTTTAAAAAAAATAAGTGTCCTGCTGCCTATGTTTCCACAGCTTGAGGAGAAGCTAAAGGAGAAAGTGGACAAATCACTTATAGAGAGGATCAACTTGACAGGAGAGATGGACACCTTTAGCACGTAATGGCTAACCTCCTAAATATGTATACAGTGGTAATTCTCAATAAATTAGTTTAATCAGGGGCATGTTTGTTCCCTGTAGATCTTTTGTAATCCATTAATCTTTTTTGTAAATTCCTGTTTGTGATTTCTCCACCTTTTTACTGCCGTCGATAGTGTGATCTCAAACAGCATCCAGCTTTTGGTTCAGGATCTGGATGCTGCATGTGATCCAGCACTTACAGCCATGAGCAAGGTGAGTGAAATGTGACCTCCAAATAATCCATTTACACACACAAAAGTGGCTTAAGTAGCTTAACAGTAATCTGTAAGACAACATACTGTAACTGTTTTGAAAGAAATGATTGAGAAAAATACTTTAGACTAAAGCTGTTTATTGTGTGTACGTGTGTATGCATGCTTGTGCAGATGCCATGGCAGAGTGTGGAACATGTGGGGGACCAGAGCCCCTATGTCACATCTGTCATCATGCACATCAAACAGAATGTACCCATCATCAGAGACAACCTTGCCGCCACTCGGAAATACTTCACCCAGTTCTGCATCAAGTTCACCAAGTTCGTACTGGGGACCTTCCCAAACACATCTTTAGTTGCTGTTTATTATTATCATTATTTCTTTTTACATAAACAACACTTTGTCTTACTATACTGCTGCTTACGGTTCTGTTTCCAGCTCCTTCATCCCAAAGTTTATCAACCATTTGTTCAGATGTAAACCTATCAGCATGGTTGGAGCTGAGCAGGTAAGCAGAAAAGCCACAGTGGTGCAGACACTGTTTGGTTAGTTTAGCTGTTTTATTCATAGGGCTATTGCACAAGTGGAACAAGAGTTTTGTCATGACCAGTTTAATTGGATTAATCTTTAAAGCAGCATTTCTCAGTTTAATCTTTAAAGCAGCATTTCTCAGTTCATTCTTCAAGGGCTCCGAGACTGTCACCATTTTCATTCCATCTTAACGTCCAGCTCATAGAATATGATAAAAAAAAATTTGGACTTTGCGTTCCTAAGGGGAATTTGAGAACCACTGCTTTAAAGAAATAGTTGGAACTGTTCAGTTCTAAGCTTCTCAGTTAAGCAAAAGTGATATTTCTGCAAACAACCATTTTTGATATCTTTATTTTTAGAAGTGTCTGTATTTTTGATAAATGGCTGTTAAGGCTTCCTTAATAGTGTTAATGTTAATTCCCTGTTTGTCTCTGTGTGTGTGGGTGTATAGCTTCTACTGGATACACACTCTCTGAAGACAGTTCTGCTAGACTTGCCTTCCATTGGCTCTCAGGTCCTTCGCAAAGCTCCAGCAAGCTACACTAAAATAGTAGTCAAAGGGATGACTCGAGCAGAGATGATTCTGAAGGTGGGTAACTCTACCCATCTGCCCATCCAAACATCCACCCATGACCAGGAGAGTCATCATCTGATAATCGGATTTTTCCAAGACTTCCCCTTTAACAAGCTTGCCCTGTGACCCCAGGCAGGAAAGTATTTTATTTTGAGCAGCCCATAAAGGTCCAAATGGCTTGGTGTTGGTTAGAAGCCCCTCACGGAGCTCTGCTCCTCTGTTTTAATGAGCTTTCGGCTCAAGGCAGGAAGTGCTTGCGCCCAGCAGGGCTCTGCTCAGAGAGGAGCAGCTTCTCACACAATTCCTTGCTTTGCCATCCAAAAGCTTACAGACCTGCACTCTTGTTCTCATAACACAACTGATCCAGATTTGGTTGTTCCTCTACTTCAAAACTGACAAACTCCTGTCCTGGAGGTCCACAGCAGTGTAGAATTCATTTGTTGAATTCTAATCTTTGCGGCCCTATAACACTACGGGTTGTTTTCCCGGACAGGATTTGAGACTAGTCCTGGATTACGTAGTGCTGTGAATAGAGATTTTCCATTGAAAAGGAAAGAGTAGCCCAAAACTAGGCTTAATCCCTGTCTGGGAAACTGACCCTAAAAGACCTGAGCTTGACACACTTAACTTAAACTGAAGATGTGCTTGGATAGTAGACTCCAGTGTTGGGTAGAATGCTGGAGACCCATCTCGCGCCCTCTGGCTGCTTGCTAGGCTCCCCAGGGCCTTCCTGTTCTCCTTAACTGCCTGGAATTCAGCCTTGATCTCTCTAAAGTTTGAACTGGGATCAGATCTAATCATGCAAGACCATTCTGGGAAGGTACATTTCCTAACTGATGGACAAAAGGGTTTAGAAACTTGTGATAACTTGAAGTCTATCATTCATTTAGTGTGTTAATGCATTCAGAGGAGAGATTGTATTCATGTTACATTTGTGCCTCTGTTAAGGCATTGTTCATTATCATTTTGTCTTACATGATGAAAGCTAAAGTATGTTTGTCTCTTATCACGGCAAATAGGCCTTTATTGATCTACCCTAAAGCGTCAGCAGCTGAACCTGTCCCCACGTTGCCTGTGTACTGATGAGCATGGGAGAGAAATCTCAGCCCTTTGGCCGCTGCCAGAATGCTTTGAATATGTTTACATGCATTCCCTTTTGCTCAGGGCTTCATTGAGGCACTGCATAATCCTGGCCTTGAGCTGAATGAATTCATACCGCGGGCCTTTTGATCTGGTTAGCATTTAATGATTGACTTTGTACTGCCCCAAGTGCCTCTCAGGTAATTGCTTACATCTTTAGCACCACTTTACATGTGCAGAGAGCCTCAAAAGGGGTAAACCGTACATTAAACATTGTACATTTGTTTCTGTACGTTTTAGCCCACGGCCGTGACTGTTCACTGAGCTTGATGAGCTTTCGGGACATGTCGTGGGCATTTCCTTACTTTATTTCAGAAACTGTGTCCTTCCAGCTCATCAGGGATCTTCTTCTGTGAAACGTTGCTACTTCTGGGACTCCTTTTCTGGTTTAAGGGTGAAATGTGACCTCCGTTTGGCTGTTCATGTGATGCTCATTAGCGTGCTAACGTGGAGAATAATGTGTAAAAGATGTCCTTACTTGTCTTTGCTGGGGACGGAACTGCTTTTGACCCAAGTTAAAAGAGGTAGAGCAGGCCAAGCGTGCAGCCTGTGAGACGTGGCTTTTTTCCACGGACTTTTTCACTCCCTTCGGTTGTGGCCCTCTGTGGAAACTAAATGGAAAGGTATCCCTGATGGCTCTGTCTGTCTGTTTTCTTGCTCTTTCTCTCTTTCTGTGTCTGTCTGTCTGTCTGTCTGTCTTTCTCTCTGCTTTACATGCTACTCCATAACCACACCATAACTACAGTAAACCCCCTCAAGGCTTTTCATTGGCCAGTCTCCAGACAGTCGCTGTGTAAATTGCTTTGTTGAAGGGAGGGATTGTCATTAAAATTCCAGACGATCCTCAGAGTTGCATGTCGCTTTTCCATCTTGGACTCATGCATATCTCGGAACCTTGTCCCTCGAGGTAAGGACGGGAGTAGTAATGGGGGTTGGGAAAGGAAGAACTGTTGGGGGTGCTGTTCCATATCTCCCACCAACCCCCCTCCCCCTTTTTTTCTTCTTTAGCAGTGTCTGTCAGCCATGTGTTTCCCTGCTCTGTTAGAAATATGAATAGTTACAAGCTATCCAGCTTTTTTTTTCTTTTTCTCCCGACACAGACAGAGAAAGAGAAAAAAAGAACCATGTGCTCGTGCCGCGTTTAACCTCTTTAACTGCTGTTTTGCCCAGACTCTCTCATTATAGCAAAAATAATTACCGGTGAGGCTAATTCAGATTCGTTCAAGCGTGGAGTAATTGCTCTGTTTAAAAAGGGGCCTAAATATAGGCCGTGAGTGTTGCTCTTTGTTTGCAACTTTAGCCACTTGGTGACTGTCTAATGCTCCCCTGCTTGCTAAAGTAGGCTCATGTGGGAGCGTTTAGCCTTTTGGGACAGGACTAAGGTCTGTGCTGCAGTCTGCTTGACCTAATTCTCTGTAACCCTCAGGTGGTCATGGCACCTCATGAGCCGCCAGTGGTCTTCGTGGATAACTACATCAAGCTCCTCGCTGATGGAAACCCAGAGACGTTCCAAAAGATTCTAGACATGAAGGTAAAACCCCTGAACAAAATGACCAATGCTGTCATTCTTATTGGTTTCCTCTGGGATTAAACAATTTTCTCCAGGATCAATAAAGTTTTCTGATTCCTTTAATGTGGTTTTAGCTTAATCTTGAACAACATTGCAACACACTATGGTTTTTCTCCATTAAAAGCCTTAGTGTAGGCTTAAGCTTAGTCTAGGACTGAAAAAGGGACACCCTATATTTTCAAGGCGTAAATAATAATAAATCGTCTTTAAGCTGGTCATATTGTACTGTGTAATTCATAGAGCCTGTTCTGTGGCCACTGGCAGAACCTGAAAAAAACATCTTGAATGCAACCAGTGAGCTTTTTTTGGGGGTAATTGAATTCTGAATCAGGATCTGAGGAGCAGTCCCACTGGGAATAGTTCACTTGTTCAGTTGTCTTGGTTTAGTCCAGGTAGGGTCTGTGTTAGCCTTTGATGGTCCTCACATTTCACTCGTTTGTTTGTGTTTCTGTGTGCATCCTCAGGGACTGAAGCGCAGTGAACAGAACAGTATGCTGGAGCTCTTCAGACAGAGGTTACCCACCCCTCCCTCCGGGCCAGAAGGACCCACTTTGTCTTTCAGTGCCCCCACCCCTGAGCAGGAGTCCTCACGCATTCGCAAACTGGAGAAGCTCATCAAAAAAAGAATCCAGTGACCTCAACGCGGACTTTTTCCATCATCAACACGTTCTACGGCACGTATGCTTCGGCTCTCCTGTAGCGTCTCCACTCGTAATGCGTTCAGAGATCAAAGCGGTATTATAGACGTATATGTAAAACTGGTAAACGAGAACATGCCCACACTAATACAGATCACTCCTCTCATGGTGAAAATAATGAAGTTCTCCTTTCCACCTTTCCATGGATTAATGTGAACCTCATGATTTGAACGTTGTTTGATTGTAATGACATTTCTGCAACTGTAACACATCACTGGCATGAATGAGGCATTTGCCCCTGTATAGGTTTTTTTTCTTTCTTTCTTTTTTTTTTAAACACTAATACCCCACAGCTCCACGTAATGGATGAACGCATGTCCTTACTTTGCACGTTTTCCTGAAATATGTTTGCACTTAAAGCAAAATGGATGGCAAAATGATCCAGAGAAGCAGCCTGCTGCTACTTTGGCACCAATTCTTCCGGCCTGGGAGTCTGAACATGAAAATGATTGAAGGACCAGCCTTTTCTCTGTCCCCTCTCTATTACAGTAAATGGCTGTAGGAGCTCTGGAACGAGTGTTTGTGAGGAGGACGCTGTGAGTAAATGGGGTTGGGCTGTAAAACTCCAGTCTTCAGGTTCAGGAGTGGAGCCCCAGGCTCTCTGTGCTGGAGACGGACGTAGGATTTCCTGTCTCCAACCCAGACACAAAGCAGTTGCCTTGTTTTTTTTCTGGCTTTAATGTAATGTAAGAATGGATGAAAATAGAAAGGTCTATTTTAAATGTTTGGAGGCATTAATCATTATATGCGCAGACTCTGAGAACACTGTCTTTCCTGTAATGTCTTAAATGGCCTTAATAGGGGCTCAGGGGTGGAGGGGGTGGGGTTTCGTTATGGAGAAATAACTGATCCCATATCTCATGTTTGACCAAGAAAAAGAAATGGGTGAAAGACTCCTTTATTATTTCTTGAACTTGTCCATACATGCTTTGCTGTTGATGCATAAAGTTTTATAGATGTTTATGGGTTGTGTGAGCTTTTTTGGGGTCTATATTTTCTTCATTGTTGATGTATAAAGTTCTCTAAAGTTGTATGAGCTGATGTTGGGAGGTTTGTTCATCTCGAAGTCATTATAATTTAAGTACTGAATCATGTGCAGTTAATATTACTGCAACCTTTCTACCAAACCTGTTGCTCCAAACGTAAATGGAGCTCTGTCATTAACAGGCTGAGTGCAGGGTTGGGAATAAAAAGAAATGGTAATCCGTCTTTAAAGGAGTCCTTATTCTCCTGAGGGGGAGGGAGTTAGTTCTCATGGCCCAGGCCCCCTTCTTTTTGGAAACCTCACTCCAATCAGCAGTGGGGAGGCTGTTGGAGGCGGGTCCTGCTATCGAGCTGCCTGCTTGTAACAGTGAGGAGCTTTGAGGGAGGACAGTTTTGAATGCTGCAAGTGTTCCAGAGCTACGTAGTGAGGGGGCTCTGCTGTCCCACTTAATGTGCAGAAGGGGGTTTCCATCACCTTGAAACTGCTTGAAGGTCTTGATTTGGGGTGTTTCTGCAGTCCGGGCGGGGAAAAGGAAACTAGGAGACACCGAGGCGCTTCCTCTGCATGCTGCAGGTCCTCAGGCTGCAGGCAGAGCTCTGCGGGATCACTGGAGACCTGAAGGTACGTGTAAGACCACGCGGTTCCTCCTGGTGTGGGCGCTCTGCTGGAGCTGGACTTCGGGGCGATGGTGGGAAGACTGAATCTCCGCAGTGTGTCTGATGATGACCTGCTGGATATGAGTTTTAAAGCTGAGCGTGCTCTGGACAGTCCGGACTCTGGCCTGCCACCCAGTCCCAGCCCCAGCCCCTGGCTCCTGGCACCGGGCAGCGAGAGGAGCAGCGGCGGCTCGGAGGACGAAGCCAGAGTGAGTAACACTGCACAAACATCTCAGCGCGATCCTTACTTTACTGTATTTTACTTCTGAGTGATGCTGCAGTAACGCCCAGTGGATTCACGTGTTGTTTGCGTGTGTGAGATACATTGTACATTGTATATATATATATATATATGATTGTATGTGTATACATATATAATTAGACAGGCGGGTGTGTATTTCTGAATGAACCAAAGTCAGCATTAGAAATAAGGTGAATGAGAAGTATTCCGTTCAGGCTGATATTTATGTAATAGTAGTATTATTACCCCAGCATTTGTGTAATAGCAGAGTGTATTTTCTGCAGTTTCTATCTGATTTTATTTAGACATTATTTATTGTTGCCGTGTCTGTGCAGTTTCCTCTGGGATCAATAAAGTTTACTGATCAAGTAGAAGAGTATTTATCATTTACGGAATATAATATATGTCCTATATTATGTGATGGCACATAAATGTATTCCGTATATGTCCAGATGTCCCCGATCATTAATAAAAGGATAATTTTGAACGAAAGCCGACTTTTCCCCTTTACCTTACCTTTGTCTTCATTTTTATTTTAAGCCTAGGCTTAAAAAGAGTGACGTTCACTTACCGACTACAAAGCACAGATGTTGTTCTGGATACGGGCGCCTGCCAAATTGTGTAATTGTAAATGTAAAGCTTTCCGTTTTTATTCCAGGCTCCTCCTCGGCAGGTTAAAGGGCTTCACCCGTTCTCCTATGGGGAGGGAATCGAACTTGACCCTCTGCCCCCGAAAGAAATAAGGTGATAAAGCTGATCTCTGGTGCTGCTTGCTTGTGTTCAGTTGTGCTCGGTTGTGTGCTAAACCGTTGCCTGTTCTTTCAGATACACCTCATCAGTGCGCTACGACTCGGAGCGCCACTTCATCCAGGACGTGTCTATGCAGCCGCGGGGTTTGGGGCTGGAGCTGTGCAGCCAGACTGTGTTGGCACTGTCTCAGAGCACCTGGAGGCGATACAAAACGCAGCTGGAGTTCCAGCCTCGCCAGCGGGTCCAGCGCTACCAGAGCACCACTATTGTGTACCCCAAACACGCCAGGACCCTCTACACCACCCAGCTCACTTATGACGGACGGAAGCTGGCCAGACGCTTCCTGTCCAGCGTGGAGCTCGAGGCGTCTGACTGCAGGGCCTCTCAGTGCTGAAAGAAGATGGGCTTTCCAGAGATTCCCTAAAAAAAAAAGAAGCATGCCTGTCCTTATCCTTTTAAGGAACCTTGCCCACTTCAAATCTTGATCAATGCATATGAATGGAATTCCTAGGACTGTCCATGTTAACCCCATTTATGCAGCATGATTGTTTTTGGTCGCTCGCTTTAGAGATTTTAACTTTGGCAAGTGTCTGGAGGTTTGGATGGTTTGTAATGTTACTGGTGTACAAATGGATCACGTTTTCTAAGTAACATCTGCAGCCTCCCCGCTGCCCCCGAGCTCTCTGTGAGATTCTGTTACTCTGGGCTCTCTCATGCAGCTGCAGATGTTTGGTTGGTTTTAGTGAGTTTATGATGATGCTCTGTGATGTGGGCTCATTGCTGACTGGAGGATTTATTGCCAGAGTTGTCCCAGTCAAGTCACAGAGGAGGGACTGGTGAGGGTGAACTGATTTACTTTTCATGCTGAAAAGTGAAATAAAGCAAAAGTTTAATAAGAGTAAAGAGGAGAGTTTATTGAAGAGACTTCATAGTAGTTTTTAAAACAAACATGATGACGTCTAACATACTGTACAGCTATGTGCAAGTGCTGGAACGCGTTTGGCCACCTTCGATAGCTAACTCTTCTTTTCTGTAAATGTTAGTGCAGAATTTCAATGTTATTGACCATGTTCAAATATAAAGTGTGCCATAACTTTTGCACAGCCTATATTTTTCTGATGTTTATTGGGCTGGGCGATTTGGCCTAAAATCAAAATCACGATTCATTGAACATTTTAACTCGATTATGATTAATGAATGATTTTTATTTATTTTTTTATTTTTTTTGCCCTCATAGTTCACTGACAAGTTGCTCAGTTGTCAGTGTTGAAGCTCTCCATGCCAGAACGGGGTCACGTGACTCCACACATGGTAGTGTTTTTTTTTTAAAAGGAAAAGTAATGAATGTCGATTCCGATTATTTTTCGATGAATTGCCCAGCCCTATATGTTTAATGCAAAACTCAAAAAGCAGTGTGTTTTCTGTAGAGGATATATATATTTTTTAAAGGGAAAGTAATCGAAATAATCGACCTGGAAAATGTATCGATTATAGGTTCTGAATGTCGATTTCGATTGTTTTTCGATTAATCGCCCAGTCCTATATGTTTAATGCTAAACTCAAAAAGCAGTGTGTTTTCTGTAGAGGATATATATTTAATTTCACTTAGAAAATCAGCAAAATGTAATCTGAACAATGGTGTCAACTTTGGTGTGTGTGTATATATCATGCTCATGTCATCCCTATTGGAACAAAATATTTGTTTTATTACTTTTTTAATAACTGCCCTTTAAACTGTGTGAAATGTTCTAATGTATCGACCTAATTTACATCTAGGAGCGTTTTTCCCTCTTTTTCCTGTAAAGGTATTTTG